>PVKM010004740.1:0-50773 GCA_004027735.1 Carollia perspicillata | reverse complement strand
TATTCCAGGATGTTATTTTGCATATGGGTATCATTATTTCTAGAGTTGTATTTATGCATAATAAAAGAATTAAAAATATTTATGTAGATATGAAATTAATACTGCCCATGTATAATGCCCATCCTTATTTTATCCTCAGAAATTTGGGTAGAAAAGTGCACATTACACATGACAAAATACAGTAATAACTACAATGACAGCTACCATGTACTCAGCCCTTACTGTGTTCCATGTCTTATTTGAAGAGAATCTTTTAAGACCCTACTACACCATTGCTGGATAGGATCTCATTTTAATCACCACCTCACTGATGAGGGAAATGAGACCCAGAGAAGTTTAGTAACGCTTCTCAAGTCACACAGCTAGTATGCAACTTTGAACTCCAGAATAGGCACTCTTACATCAGGGGCTAAGTTAATGGCTCTCAGATCTTGATTGCCTGAGTGATTTACCTCTGTTTTTTCTTGGTTTCACACAGCTTCTCCATTTGCCTGAGATTTCACTTATAAGAGCATTTTCTTAATGCTCTGTTCTCTGCCTCTGTGGAAGTATTTTGAAGTGGCTTTTGCTTCTTAGCTTACAAACATGCAGCTTAATGAACCAAAAACACAGCCCCAGGTGGCTAGTCCAGATTGGTGCTTGGGACACACTTAATATCCCAGGATAACCCTATATCTCTGAATTTTTAGAGGGATGTGACTACTTGACATGTAAGATGTTCATTTTGGCAGAGTTGTTTTGTCTTTGCATGTCTCTGTCCTCTGTCCTCAGGAGCAAAGGGCACCTTCCCTCTGGTTTCAGAGTCAGCCCAGGGCTGAGAAGGTCATGTTCTGCAGCCTTAACTGAGGGCTCTCTTTTGTTCTCTGTCCCTTCTCTCCCTTTGTTCTCTCCCTTTTTCTTTGTGCTCTGCTTTCCTCCATCACCTGAGCTCTTTGGTTTCAGACACACATTTGGGTACCATGTTTGGAGGAGAATGGATTGGTTAGGTATACATTTCAGCTCCCTGGTGTGCCATCAAACTGTTTTCATTGCCCCGTGGATTTTGAAAGCACCTCATTGGCATATAGGATGGATTTTTGTCAGAGGGCTATTTTCAAGCCCAGTAAAATTTTTTGTTTGGAGAAGATTGCTACCTTTTAATAATTCAATGAAGAGCACCTTGTGCCTGGAGAGCAATCCTGTCACTCTGAAGATGGGGGCTGTTGCTGGCATCCCTGTCACTCCACTCAGCCTTCCCCAAGGGCTCCATCCCAGCAGTTCCAGTGCCTCTGGTGCCCCCAGACCAGTAGCCCCCATGTTTCATGGGGCCCCTCTCTGAGGCTGGACAAAAAGCCAGTGTCCCAGGCAGATTCACGAAGGGAGGGCTTAGCCTGCTCTTTCCAAGGGAACTTCAGAGGAGAGGAAGTCATTCCAATGGTTGATTTGGACTGAAAGTGGAGGAGACAGAGAGCAAAGGCAGCTTGGCACAACAGCTACTTCGCTGGGAGTTGGTGAGGTCCTTTTTCCTTACCTAGAGAGTTCTGCTTGTTTTTATAACAGTATATGAATTCCAACCTAGCATTCTTAGAACTCCCAGTTCTGTGATTACAATAGAAACACATGAGTGGTCAAAGTAAAAATTCAAATTTTGTGACCACTTGTGCCCCCATGATTAGAAGTTGGCCACTCAGCTGTTCTCCCAATCTACTTCTACACAGATCTGTGAGCCGCTGTCCCCTGTCTCCTTGCCCTGTTACAGCTCTGCATATCCATTAGTGCCAAGCCACTAAGTGGGAGTTTCTAACTTTCAGTGTCTACCTGAGTCTCAGTCCCAAGGGTACCTTGGTGTGGCTAGCACCATGCAATGATGACAAGAGCCTCTCTTCCCAATACCTGTCATTTTTGTCACTTGTACCTCAAGACCACCCAGTTCATGTCCAGAGTCTCTCCATTTCTCTCTTTGAGCTAGGATTTTCTGCTTTGAGCTAGATTTTCACCAAGCTCCACATGTGAAAAAATAAGTACACAAATAAATAAAAATAAAACAGACAGGAGGCAAAAAGGTTTTGTCTGCCACTCCTCTGACAGTAGAATCTCAAACTCAGCCCATTATATCAGTTGGGGACAAAACCAACACTTTCTACTTCCTCCCCTGGGTTTTATTTCTTCCCAGCACAAACTCTTCTTTGCCTCTAGACACAACACAAGAGACTTGCTTTGTGTATATAAACAGTGCTCTTAAGCAGCTCTCAGTAGATGGTGGTAGAATAGAAACAGTAGAAGAAGTTGTAGTCATCCCAACTAAGTGAGCCCCTTTTCTGCATTTGACTCAGTGCTGAGTGACTTACAGGAGTTCCCTCACTCAGTCCTTCCGACCTTCTTGTCCTAGTGTTATGCCCAGCTTTCACATGAGAAACATGGGAGGGTAGGTAAGTCACCCATGATGTCACAGTTAGCAAGTATTGGGACCAGAACAACTCTCCAGGGATACCTAATGCCAAAACCTGTGCTGTTAACCTGCTTTATGATTTTGCTCCCCTCCCACAAAGTACAGGGTTGATGGTGGTCAGGGGATGGGATGTTTCTTCCAGTGTCTGGGCTCTGGGGAAGGCTGCCCCAAGTGACCCGTTCCCTATCATACCTACCAGGATAGGTTGTGGAGCCTTTCTGAGTCGTGATTACCTACACTAATGACTGTGTTACAAATCCTAAGGATGAAGTTTTAAAAACTAGTCCAGTCCTAATAATATAATAGAAGCCAGTAAAACAGCTAATTCATTCACATTTTATGTCTGATCTACAAATATACTGAGTGTTTGGGAACAGCAGACTCTCTGCCTTTTCTTTGGCTCTGGCTCATATTAAACTGAGTTTGCCTTTCCCGGGTTCCAGTGAGTCCCAGGAAATGTGAGTGGCTCAAGAGTATGTTGAGTGACCAAGAAAAGTTGGCCTGTCCTGGCAGTAAATATCTGTAATAAAACTTACCATGTGATTAGTCCACAGGGTTGGTGCTGACTGCACGTGCTCCTTACTTACCGAGGTTTCAGGTGAGAAACATGTCACTTCTCTGTGCAGCACAGTTCCCACTCCAGGCCTCAAAATATAGGTAACATTTCTGTTATGACAGACACTCATGTATCCTCTGTTTCTTACCCATAATCTGTAGTTGTCTTACTTTTTCCTCAATTATGCTCAGGCATTAACTAATACTGACTAACTACAAACCAACATAATTATTTCAATCTGTTCCTGTTGTAAATATAATACCAGCAAGGAGCTAGAAGAATAACAGCATATTTACAGAAGATAGCTAATTAAACTGAGTTCCAATTGCTTTCACTTTGCCAGAAGGAGCCATTTTCACAGCAAAAATAGGGCAAATGCTTGCATGCTTACCAGGAACAACTCAAGGTAACATAATTCAAGGTTCCCAAGACACAAATTCATCAGTAGACAAATTTACATGAGAAATAAAAATCTCATTAAGGAAGATATGAAGATTTTCTTACTACAGCCCAACAGTTGAAAGGGGTATCATTTTGGTGGGTTTATTTAAGGAATAGTATATATTTCATTGTTTCATAATGAAAATAATTACAAAGGATTCTTAGACAGTTTTTGAAGAACACTTCTATTTTTGAATCTTTCTTTCCCAGTTTATGAAACTACCTAACCATTCTCAGCCTCATAATTTTTAAACTTTCTAACACCTGTGCATTATTGCGCCCAGCATAAAAAATTATGAAAAGTCCTAACAACCTTCCTTACCCCCTCATTTCCCTCTGCTTCTCATTTGTTTCAGGGACTTGACCCAACTCCACCTTTCGTGTAGAAGTGTGGATGCTCTAGTCCTATGACTTGTGGAGTTTAGTTGAGTTCATTGGCAACAGTCACATGCATGGAATTCCTCAGGCAGTTCGAGACGCAAAAGCTCATCTTAAGTTTGCCTTTCCTCCTGGGTTTGTTCAAACTCAAACCAGTCACAAACCACAGCTTCTCAAAACAACACTCCCCAAAGAGGCCACACATGGCATTATAGGATGCCAGATCCCGTCGATACAAGGAAGCATGTTTTTTCCTTACCCTAGCTTCAGTAGGGGAAATCAAGGGCACACTGGTGCTTTTGGACTTGCACTACCTACAGAATCTTTCCAAGTATGTCACTTGCTGAGTTTCTGGATCCTGTGATGATTTTTATTCCTGCCTAGATATATTTCCTGATTTTGTTTTTATCTACTGGAAGTAGTGATTTGGCAGGCCTCGGCACTTTTTCCATGTTTAATTAATTCCTTTAATTTTGTGGTAAATGAGAATAATGGGGCTTAATTTTGCTATTTATGTAAAATTGATTTGTAATTATGGAGAGTACAGGAAATTTGGCTTTACAAACGAAAATTAAGTGACTCCTGGGGAAAAGGCAGAAATGGCAGAAAAGCAGATGCTAGGGGGACATGAAGGTAGGTTTTGTGACTTTTGCCAAAGTTGAAATAAGGAAGCTTCTGGAGTCTTGTTTAAAGGTCTAAATGAGCTCAAGTAGGATGTTCTAGAAGATAACTGTGCAGACAGAAGAAACTTGTTTGGCTGGGTTCTATTGCCTCATATTTGGCATGGACCCATCGCTAAAATTCCCGCATATTCCAGTTTATTGTGTGCTTTGAGCAAACAAGGGTTGGTGGAAGAGAGAGGAGTCTTTTCCTCCAGGTATTTTATGTTAAAAGATTTTTTATAGAAACTGGTCTCAAATTAGAAAGATTTTGTTATTATTTTCTGTCTTTGGAGACTTTAGATACAACTCAGGTGATTCTTGATTCTCAGTAAATGATGCTTACACTGTAAGCAATGAGAAATGGTATGCTGTAGGTAAGGATCTGGGTTTATCTGTCTGTATCTACATGGTTTTGTCTGTATCTCTATATCTCCCTCTACACATGTATTTTTTTTCAGTCTTTGCCTTCTGTCCAAGGAGGCTTAAGCATCTGACCATAACAATAAAAGTTATCATCCCAAAGTGTCAGGATTTAGTTATTATCATGACTAAATTTAATTAATAAATTAGTAATTTATCCTGACCCAAGGATATGTTTATTGAATTTATTTATTTATTTTAAAAATAAGGCTGAAGAGTTTGGTTTTGCTTTTATTTGTCATCAATAAAACTCAGTTCCTTGTTGGGCAGCATCTGAATTGTGCCTATGGCAAGCAGGACTGGCAGTCATGCACATCAGATAAGACAAACCATGGACCGTCACCCTGACGGTGGTGGGGAGTGGAAATTCCCAGGTGAAACAGAAAGGAGATGAATCCTGGAAGCTGATGTCCAACCCCAAAGATCTGCTGGAATGGACTCATGTTATTTGGCTACATAGAGCTATTGAAAATTGACAGTACCTTAATTAGTCCACACTAATTGCTATAGATATTGTAAATATTTCATTTGGGAGCCCTGAGAATAATAGCTTTAATTAAAAGATTGTTACTTTGAAATAAGTAACATACTTTTATTTCAATACTGCCCTTCACGTGCTTGCCTGATTTTGTACTATAGTGGAAAAAAACAGGTATCTCGTAGTATTCATTTTCTCCTAAGTTATTTTTTTCCTCCAAAAAAGTAATTCACCCTACCTATGTTTTGTAAGCTCATGCAGAATTACAGAAAGATTTGTATCTGCTCTTAGTTGAAAACATGAGCAGAATGCCAAGAACACAACACTGCCAACAGGATATGCCCTGGTTTGGTAACTCCCTGGCGGTGGCTCATTTAGAATCAGATTATCAGGGACCCAGCTCAACATTCTAAGTTCTGGAAAATAGAATCAAGACAACAGAGAGGCCTAGGGGATCAATTACAAATATCACTGCATAATGAAAAATATTTTCTTATTTTTTTATTGATTCCACACCTGGAGTCGCCCAATATAGTTAAGATAACATTAAAACTCAGACTAACATTGTCCTCCTGAAAACAAATTTCATATTTGCTTTTTTTCCTTTTAAAACATACTTAATGGTAAATCCAATGAAATAATTGTTTCTGCCTGTTAAAACTATTGAAATAAGACATTGGGAAAGATGGGGCAGTGCCAGCAAAATGTATGGATCTTCCCAAATCTTTATATAAAATGAGACAGAGAATCTATCTAGTTATCCAAACAAAAATTCATGTCTTTTGAAAGAAGGAAGGTGACAAGTTACACCACAATCCTCAGGAGATAAGCAGGTGTTGGAGTCTGTGTGGAAGAAAATAGACGAAAGCAGTTAGGGGGCTGACAAACCTGAGAACAAAACAAAGATCCCACGGAATACAGTACGAGGTCTGCCCAGAAAGTATCCAGCCATGTAGTATGAAAAATGGAGACATTTATTGAAGAAGATAGAAGATGTAAGAAACATTGTCCATAGGACAAGACACCTTGGTCCCCTTCAAAGTAGGCACCTTGGGACCTCACACAGTTCTCCCAAACACCATCAGATGCCCTGTTGTAATTTCCTGAATCTCATCAAAGGTCTGCAATGTCTCCCCTTTCAAAGATTATTTTAATTTTGGAAAAAGAAAGATATCACAGGGCACCAAATCTGGGCTGTAGTGAGGCTGAGTCACCTGGGTGATTAGATGTTTCTCTAAAAACTCTGCATGAGTTGTGATGCATAAGTAGGCATATTGTCATGATGAAGCTGCCAATCACCAGTTGCCCATACTTGTGGCCTTCTGAATCATCTGAATAGATCCCATGGAGGCATGTTCAAGTTTAATGCAAAATTTGATGCAGGTCCATTGCTCTACGTGCTCAGTCATTTTGAATGTGATGGCCACACAGTTCACATGCTCACTCAACAGTGTCTACTACCCCCACTGACTAGTATGGTGAAGCATCATTATTCACACATACACATTCTAGTCCACTCTCCTTGGATGCCAGGTTACATCAATGTTGAGCAAACCATTCTCTTTATGTGAACAATGGCTGGACTTTTTCCAGGCATACCTCATATACTAGTTGGAATGCATAGCAGGCCAATTGTAATGTGGCAGCTAGAACTGGGGTGGTTTTGCTGCATCCCCTAACAGGGGAGTGTCTGCCATGTATGAAGGAGTTGCAGCAGCTTTGTCTGTGTGAACTCTCAAAACTGGCCCCAGAGTGCTTGTAAGTCAGATCTCTGCACCAAGGAGAAGCTCTTTGGGTTGGATTGAAATCAAGCAGGACAGGATCAATTAATACAAAAAGAGAAGTCCAGATCAAATGTGAGCAAGGAACAGAAACATAAAATCTCAAAAAATCAGCCCACCACATTTAAATACTGTAGTCCATAGAAATTCAAAGTACTTAACACTACATTAAGTAGTACTATTGAACTTCATAGTGGAATTGTGAAATTAAACTTAAAAATCTTCCCTGAATCAAGCTTCCTTCTAAAATTTCAAGGAAATTAATTTCACACAGAAATGAGCAAAAATAAAGTATTCAAGTTTACTCTGATGTGAAGTTTTTATAAGAGAAAAAGAGAGTAAGTAGTAGAATATATCCTTATAAAGGATGAAAGCATGCCAGAAATAAATGCTCAGAAAACAGATCAAAATTATGATATTCTATTTGAAACAATCTAGAAGGCATTAAGGAAATTACACATAAGACATAAAAAAAAGAAATCAAAATTAGACAAGTTCAAATTAGGTGGCAGAGCTCAAGGAAGAATTAGAAATAAAAAGAAAAAAAAATAAGATTTTAGAAGTCTCGACCAAACTAGAAAAAATGAAAGAGTAAATAAACATAACAAATTGTGTCTTAAGAAAAATTGGAGATGAAATGGAGGGATCTTTAGAAATAAAAAAGAATTGAAGAAATAAGATTCACATTAAATTGACAAATATTGGTGATAGGCAAAGAAGATGAAATATGTGAATAATCGGAGTTCTTGAAAAAAGGAAATTGAAGCAAGAGAGTAGAGCAAATACTAAAACATATCATTAAGGGAACATTTCTATTTTTAAAAAAATTGAAAGTGCATACTGAAGGCATACTTTTCAATATCAACCACCAGCAAGCTATATTTCAGTAGAATGTCTAGAATTTAAAAAACAGAAAAGAAAAAAGTCCTTTGGACACCTAGGCAAAAGGAACACATGATTTACAAGGGAAAGGAAAAGAATATTAGATTTCACCAGGCTTTGACAGCAGCACTTTGATAGAGAAGACACTGAAGAAAGGAGGCACGAGGAAAGCATTAGTGTCCACCTAAAAGGCCTTTTCAGTATAAAGGGTACAGACAATAATAACATGTAAACACTCTGGCAATACAGTTCCATGTTTTTTTTTTAAATTTATATATTTTTAAAGATTTTATTTATTTATTTTTAGAGAGGGAGGAAGGGAGAGAGAAAGAGAGGAAGAGAAATATCAATGTGTGGTTGCCTGTCATGTGGCCCCCACTGGGGACCTGGCCCACACCCCAGGCATGTGCCCTGGCCGGGAATTGAACTGGCAACCCTTTGATTCACAGCCCATGTTCAATGCACTGAGCTACACCAGCCAGGGCCCATGGGCTTATTTTAAAAGGATCTGCTAGGTAATCAGCTGTAGATCACCAAAATGACTACAGACAGCAATATAAAACTAGCAATAGATAAGAAATGTATAGTAACTTGTATATCTATGACTAAAATCGGGAAGATTATAATAAGTACTGGCTATATGATCTGATAATTTGAAATAATGTAACCATAAACTGGAAGAAATTAGAAGACATATAAAAATGATTTAACTATTTTCAGAAATAATCATTGTGGTGTCATATTCTGAAACTCATGTATGTGTATGTAATATATGTATGTATATATGTGTGTACATATATATACACAATCTGGGAAAATTGAGTAAAATTCTTGTCTCAAATTTGAATTAACAGAGTTTTATAGATTAATGAGATATTCAGGCTTTGAGCATTAATGACTACTAACATCACAGAACAAGCAAAAACAGAACAAGATGTGTCTTCATGTGGAACAACACACCGCCACCACCAACCTCGCAGAAGGCATCAGACCTGGTTTGATCAAGCCTCTGGGTTTGGCTATCAACAAACACCCAGGACAGAGAAACATGTTTAGTTGCCTGTGAGTGTGTGATCAACCAACACAGACAGTGGGAAACTCCACAGGTCAAATGTCACCAGCTGTTTAATAGATACATACCAAAAGTAAGAAACGGGAATGGGGCGGGGGAACATCTCAGCTAGAAGACCCTTATTATCTTGCTTGTCTATTGGAAACATAATAGAAAATTAATAATTAATTCAAAATTCCTGGAACTTTTTAAAAGCTTGGTTTCATAAGAAAATTTAGGAAAGATTTGAAGATGCAGCTCATGACAATGATAGAAATAGCTATTATTTATGAAGAGCCTATCATGTGCCTGGTACTAGAATAAGAACCTTACATATATTTATTGTCTCTAATCTTCACAACAACTCTGTAAAACTAGTGACTATTGTCCCCATTTTAGAGTTGAGGAAGGAAAGGTACTACAGGTTGAGTGAATTGCACAAGATGCTTAATTAACACAGAGCTGAGCAAATGTGCCAGCCCAGGCCTCTGAACCCCACAGCCCATAATTTTCAACTGTATCATGCAAAAAATTATATTTGAAATGTCTGTTAAGAAGCTACATTGTAGCTTCATGCTGTCATATAGAAATGGATAAAGGCTATTTGTGTTAACATGTCTTCCGTTACTGTCCAGGCATAAAGCTACAAAGAATGGTGTGGAATGACTACTTTAGTATTAACCAAATGGCATCGGCACTGAATCATTAGTGTATCAGACAGAATTTATACTGAACCTTGATTTTTGGCTCATTCGAGATGTCATAATTTTTAACTATTGCTCTATGTTTTGAGAACTGCCAACCACTGCTTCTAAACATTTTATCACTTTCAATTTTATTTTTCATCTCTCTTTTTATGGAGAATTTTGTTGAGCTATTTACTTAAAATCTTGGTTCCTGATAGAATCAGAGCAAGATTTTGATGATGGCCCTGAAAGCAAAGTGAGAAATCATTAAACTGTTATCAGCATTCTATCACTGCTCCCTGGTACTATGGAGTTTAGCTCCTTGAAGAAAATAACTGCTGAGATGCTGACCCGATGTGACTGAGTTCTCTGCTCAGATCAACCCAGATATTCCAGGCAGGGTAAATAGGGAGCAGTCTGTCAAATGGCACTAATGTTAGAAAACTTCTCAATCTGTTTGGGTGGCACATAAATTTACAATCCACTTCACCCCATAATATCTTTATTCAGATGCCACCATTGGAAGCAGCATGATCTTAGAGCATCATGGACCACCCCAGAAATTTCTGGAAGAAATAGCAGTCATAATAATATTTCAGTTTGCTCTAAGGCCAAGAGTTTTATCTATAGAACCTTTTCTTTCCTTTCTATTTTCTTTCCTGTCCAACTCATTCTCACTCAACTTAAAGCCCATCTTGAAATGGTGTTAAATCTAATACCACTCTCAGATTTCATCAATCCTTTAAGTTGGCCAGGGCTGCATAGTGTAAAAAGGGAAGCAAAAATGGGCCTCTATAAGTTAGAGATTGAACAGTACCTATTAGAACACCTAGATTCTGACAAAACTTTCCCCTCCTATATACAGGCTTAAAAATTGAACTGGTTTTCTTCTATGAAATGCCTCAGAGAATTCTAAAATCTTTGTAGTGGTTTGTGAGTCCTTGTGCATCTGTTGCTTACACAGCCTCCGTTTATTTTTTATTTTTTATCTGATAATAAAGGTGGTAACTGTTGCTGCATTACAGATTTTCCAGAATTCCATGTTTCCCCATCATCTACATGTTGTTGATTTTGTCCCTGTCCTGGAGGTTTTGGGGTCCTATGGAACTGGTATAACAGACCTGGGACCCCTGCTCAGGAATATGGAGAGCTTTTATACTGAAGTCAGAGGCACGTTTAAAGATACAGAGAAAAGAAATTACCTATGGGCATGTTTGAATGCAGGAAAGATGGAGCCTGAGAAACCGTCCAATTCTCCTTAGAAGACATTGTGGGGAAAGTGGATTTTTAGGAGCTGTTTAAATGATGAATGAGAGAGTACTAACTTCACGAGGATTCTGTGTTGGTGAATAAAATAGCTTAAAATTACTTTGGTATTATGAGAACAGCACTACAAAAATACACAGCAAAATGTAGATCAGAAGTGGCTCTTTACACTTGATTACCTACCTATTTTATACATAATCTAATTTCCTCTTCTGAATGTTGGTGTGTGTATTCGTGGTTGTATGTGTGGAGTATCCAGTTTTGGTTGATGCAGGCAGTAGTTTTCAGGACAATATAAAAAATATCCATAGGATCTTTGAAAAATGTAATGTTTGTACAGTGAGTGTCCTTGGAATTAATTAAGGCTGTTTTGTATGGCTTAGTAAAGGTGAGGTGTCATTTATTCTCTCTCCATACAAATGAGTTTAGTTATTTCAATGAAAGATTTTTATGGAAAATTATCGTATTGTCTCCTACAAACTTTCGGACTATAATTTTATAGTGGTCAGGATCAGGCCTCACTTATTATCTTTTATTTGAAGTTCTAACTTCTCTTTCACTTTTAATTCTTAGGAAGAACTTAATCTACTTAGTAATTTATCAAAATCTTGTGATCTTCTCTAAATACCCATAACCTGAATGGTTCATACATTTATAAACTATAAATAAAATAATAGGAACACCTAAAAATTTAATCAAATGTTTAATTTTAGACCAGACATTGGTTGAGTGACTCAGATAAGTCACTTAATATCTCCAGGCTTTAGACTCTCCATCTGTCCAAAATTCAATACACCTTTCACTTAAAACATTCTCCAAAAAGCCAAATGGATAGATAAACAGATAGGGTGGTGCTTGAGCTCATACAGGGATGCATACATGGTTGGGTGTGTGGACAGATGTATGGTAAGAAGTGTGGATGGCTGCCTAGGTGAGTGCATAGATGGATGCTGGGTTGGGTGTATAGATGGATGCATGGATTAAAGGATGGTAGCAAGGAAGGTTAGAAGGACACACAAAATTAATACTTTTAAAAAAATAAAATGAATTTAACAGAAGAGAAATATGCTGAAATAAAACAGGAAGAACTGATAAAATTCATTGAAAAGTTTTTTTTTCTCTCAAACCACTATAGTACCTAAAACATTTTTAAATGATTTTTAAAAATTTGTGCCAACCCTTGTGCTAGACATTTCATATTTTCACTTGCAAGGGGTCTCTGAAGTTAATATGGCTGACACTTCATAGCAAGAGCCCTTCATCTTTATGATACGTTCTTTGCAATTAACAACCTCTTACAGTTTATCATATGATTCAGTCCAGTTTGTTGTCAGGTCTGTAAAGAGAGGTACTAAACACTATTCTGAAGGGTTCCTCAGTCTATCTAGAGCCCCATGGTACATAAAGCCAACCATGAGAGCTATTGTTGTGTTAATTTGTGTTGTTAGATTAATGATTCTTCTGTTAATATTTAACCTTTTGTCAAAATGTGATTCATAGGGTTGTACATCTAGATCAATACAAATGAATAATGGGACAGGCATATATTTTTTTTTGTCTCATTTCCTTTCCCTGTAGTACACAACACTGTTTTACTGGCATTGTGTTTCACATGTTCCACCACCATGTGAAAAGAAACACCAATGTGCATAGTACTAAGTCCTCATTTTTTCTATGAATTAAACTAGGGCTGATTTATTTATTTTTCTATGTTTTATCCCTTTTTTTAATGTTGCCTGAAGATTTGGAATGTTGATTGAGTGTCTTTGAAGCCTAGATCGGGGGGAGGAATATGGAATGCTTCATGGAGTGTTTGCAGATAAGGTTCTATGTACTGTGCCCAGAGAGGCCAATCTGTGTATTTTGTGTTTAGCAACATCTAGGATGTTATTGGCAAAGATTTTGCAAAAATAAGACATGAGTAGTACCTAGGAATTCCTTCTAGTAGCATAGTCTAAAATTGCAAGGCTTTCTCCCAGATTAGAAGAGAATGGTAAAGTACCTGTTGGTCCCTCATATCAGTTTGTCAGTTCCTAATTCTAAAGACATTTTTGTTTATCCATTCTCCCAATAAAATTTTTGAGGGCAAAGTCCTCACTCCACATAGTACCCCAACTATACAGCTTAATGCTTTGGAACATGGTACACACTGAGTAGATTTTCTCTGCTACATTCTTGCTGACCATTGGCTTTTCCCCTGCTTGAGGAAGGACATTACCCCACATTGCTGTAATTCAGAGCTTCTTGGTGGTCCCTTACATGGTAGGTTCCTGAGACTGGATGAATGAATGAAGAACTTTAAGAACAGGAGTGTTTTGCTTCAATTATCATTTCTTCTAGGACAGGAAATCACAAGGCCTCTGTCCGATGCTGTCAATCCCCTCATCAGATGGTTTTAATTATCAAGAATGCCTTTGACCATGACCTCTTGCCCGGGACGTAGCTGCATAAACTCTGGCTGACTTAAGAACTTCAAGTTGGAAACTGTCTCCTGACATCAATTTTCTGTGAGCACCAGACCCTTGCAGAACTCATTTGTTTCCTTCTGACTTGGGACTATAACTATAGGCTGCTCTTGTATCATCTGTAGGTTGAAGGTGCACCATTGCCTTTTCCTTCCATGTTGCCCATCTCAATGACAGGAGCAATCAGGTCTCACTATTGAAGGGTACTCACATCAACTCCTGTCTGTTTCCACTGACCTGTGGGTTCAGGCTTCCTGCCTAAAGGCTGACCCAGGATCCTTCTGAGCTGAATTCAAGCTGAACTTGTTTGTCTGGTTGATGTTTTGGCCATATGTTGGCCCTCATAGCTCAGTCAAGAGATTTTAGACCTGACAACATAGATAAAAGAGACATAGGTTGCATCTGCCCATTTTCCTGTATTTCTCCCCACTTTTTCCTATATCGTTTACTCTTTTCACTTCCCAGATCAGTGAGAAGTAAGTTTACGTGGCATAAAACATCCACTATGTGTCTTCATGGTGCTCTTAGCTATTTCTCTCTTCAGACTGTAGGAGGTACAACGATTTGGGTGTCAGGGTCTGATCAACAATGTTGGTGAAATAAATGAAGTGATAGATGAGTGAATAAATGATATTCAGATGGATTAAAAATGGATTTGCACATGTGGTTAACAACCACATCAAAGATTTTACCCAATGTGGATGTAACAACAAAGATCCTGTGATCTGGTTTACCTTGTCTGCTCTGAAGATTGTACTGTAAGCCCCATTAATGGGACAACAACTTGAGTTCTTCCAATTTGTGGTGAGAGACAGCCAATCAACACAAAATCAGTATTACAGTAATTAGCATATTATTATTGTGATAATTAGAATATGAATGGTTCGTTTTCACTGTTAAGTCCAGTAGCACATTTGAATAACAGACTCATCCCCTACATCTTACCTTGAGTTCCCCTTCCCTAGGCCCTGACTCCCAACCCCTGGCTGCTGCCTCTGGAGTGTGCACACACCATGCTGCAGGTATTCCACTGTCATTTTAGGCACTGGGCCCTCTTTCCTTGCTCAGTCTTTTTCTGGACCTGTTCCAAGTGCTCACACAGTGCTCCCATATTCTACCTTGACAACATGTATGGCTTCTCTAAAGAAGTTAAAACTGTCCTCCAGACTTTCGGGTCAGTATTCCAGAGCTTGATCTGTTCCCTAAAGAGGAGGATCCAACAGGCCTAAACCCAAGGGAAAGGGTGAACCTATGACCAGAAAGTACCAATTACATGGAGCTATCTGGCAAATGGCATCTTAAGCCATTGGGTCATGGCATTCCCGGAATTCTTTAGTACAGGAACTGTTTCCTAACACACCATAAAATTTTGTGCAGTAATAGCTATTATACTAAAAGCTGACATGTTGAGCACTTTCTGTGTCCCAAGTTCTCAATTAATCCTCATAAAACTTTGGTATGGTAAATTCTATTATATCAGTTTAAGAGATGGGAAAGTGAAGCTCAAAGAGATTATATATGATCTTGACCAAGATCAGAGAGCTTTGAGTGGAGAAACCAAAATCTGGAGCTAATATAGTGTCTTTAACTAACAACACCCCCACTCCCAAATAAATTTTTCTCTGGGCAACAGTACTTTCTCGTTTATCAAATGGTAAAATAGCATTATAGCATTTCAGGTCCCCAGAAAGACTGCAAATATCAGGAAATGCAATTGCTGTCAAGTACTTTGAATATAGAAAATGCTAAATCAAGCTAAATTAAATTCAACAGAGTTCTAGATAGTTAACAAGTCTTTATTAAATCCCTGCTGTGCTGGGCACTTAGCCATGACTTGGGTTAAGCCTAATACTGCTTAATTTATGAAAATGCTGTTATAATTATTCTGTTTCTTAAACTTAGGTGCCCTCAAAAAGAAAGTATAATTTACAATTAAATATAAGTTATATATCCCAATTAGCTGACTTTCAATCCATTCAACACACCTTCAGGAGATATGTAGCCATACTATGCATCTTAGATGGTTTTCCTTTTTCACACAATTATCTTTTTTTTTTTTTTGACACTTATTGAGCTGGGTTACCTGAAGCCATGTTTGACCATCTGTTCCAAGTGGAGCCAATCATGTTCTTTTTTTCTGTGAATTTGGAATTGAAATTTAGAATCTGTTAATCAATCTTCACATGTGGCTGGCATGTATTATGTAAACTGGAGAAAGTTGAGTATCCTTGTGCCATTTAGACAGAAGCAAAGGGTCAGACTACAGAACAGAAAGAGAGAATACCAGGTTCATAAGACAGAAGGTGAAGAACTGAATTTAGAGAGAGACAGACAGACAGATGTAAGAAAGCTTAGAGCCAATATAAGAAATGTGGATTTTAAAGTAGATTTCCTGGCAGAACTCATGTGGTGGTAAAGCTAGCCACTCTTAATACTGTCCTTTCTTTGACACCTGGGATCTCACATCATGGCCTCACCTGGATTGGTAACCCTCTGGTAACTTACATGTGCCTTCCTTCACTTGAACCTCTGACTTTCTGTTGTCTTTTAAAATTTTTTCTTCTAAAATTTCTTAACCGCGTTCTTGATATAATGATGCTCATAACTGGGCCAGTTTTGGTCTTGACAATCATTCCAGAACATTTATGGAGGCACTGGAGTAAGAGCTGGAATAGGTCCTTGCCTTTGTTGGGTTGATGGTCTATGGAAGACACATAGAGGGAAACAATCTCAGTACAGAGTGTGACAACCACCACATTGAGCTGTCAGCACATTGGAAGGTGCTGCATCAGAGGCAGAGAATGTCCATGAAGTCTCCCTGGAAGAAAGCTTCCACACTGAGGCCAAAAGCTGAATTAGACTGAGTTGGATCAAGGGTAGGTGGATGGATGACATGCAAGGATGATGGAGCTTCCTGTACAAAGGGCAATAGTTAGGGAGTGCACAGTGTGTTACTGGATTGAACAGTTGGTCAAAGCAGAGGCTCAGTGCTTCTGGGGAGTGGGATACAGAGACCAGTAAGGCTTGTAAGGTCTTGTTTATAAGAGCACACCAGCCCTGGCTGGTGTAGCTCAGTGGATTGAGCATGGGCCTGTGAACCACAGGATTGTGGTTTGATTCCCAGTCAGGGCACATGCCTGGGTTGTAGGCCAGTTCCCAACAGGGAACGCATGAGAGGCAACCACACATTGATATTTCTCTCCCTCTCTCCTTCCCTTCCCCTCTAAAGATAAATAAATAAAATCTTTAAAAAAAAAAGAGCACACCAGTGAATTTCTCACTTATTTTATGAACTGGGCCTTACAAGTCTTGTTAAAGGACTGTTAACCTGAAAGAAATGGATGGTGGAAGTGTTGTAACCAGGGAGAGTCACCTATTTTGATTTGCGTTTTCCAAAGACCTAAGTGGTTGACTTGAGTTCATAGCTACCAGCCAATCAGACTTACTTGACTTCAGAAATGTTTGCTTTGTTTCAGGAACTTTATTTTTAACCCCTAGAGTCAGAAGTCCCAAGAAATAAAAAATAAGAAGTATCTGTATTTCAAAATTGTCCCCTCAGCTTACCAGAAGAATTGCTAAACATTTTTTTTTGTCCTATAAATGCTTCTCTAAATTTTCATTCCATGGAAATATCTGGAGAGGCAGCCCTGGCCGGGTAGTTCAGTTGATTAGAGCATCATCCTGATAGTTCAAGGTTGCAAGTTCCATCTCCTGTCAGCACAAGAACCAATGAATGAATAAATAAGTAGAATGACTCGATGTTCCTCTCCTTCTTGTTCTAAAAAAATCAATAAACAAACAAGTTAGAAAAGAAAGATCTGGAGGGGCAATCAGAAATTTGAACAAGCAGGATTCCTGGGGCATAGTCACTGGAGCAACCGTGACTGTCTTATGTGACCCATTTATAATTCATTCAGTTGAAGAGGTTCTTCCAATGTTCCTGACTAAAAGCTCAGCCAGTCTCAGAATTTTCTGATCACTCTAAGAAATGTGGTCTCTTTAAAATTACACAAAAGATCTTAGTTATCTAATTTAAATGTTTCAGTTTTGGGTGGGCAACTTGTCACTCCATTCCAAACTGAAGTCTGGGAAGGGGGACAGCAGGATTTTCATTTCTCACCTGCTTTGCTGTGCTTCTGTTACTCTGAAAATTTCTGGGACTAGAGGCCAATCCCAGTGCTGCCATCTCGATTTAGCTGCCACAAACTCACTTCTTTAGGCAGGAGTCAGATCTCAGTGTCCTGGGTCCTGAGCTATGGAGGACACTCATCAGGCCCTCCACTGAAGCCCTTCACCTCTGCTTGAGCCCCATTCCTTCTCCAGGGAGGGTGGAGTGGGGTGGGGCCTTAAAGTACACAGACAGCTCCTTCCCAATACACCCTCTCTATATGTCCTGACTACCAAGGCCTTTTATAGTCTCACCAGAGGTGAGTAACTCACAGGTCAGGAAGCCACTTTCCAGGCCTTTCTTTTGAACATTTGTTTATAACCCCACTTTGGGATATTCTCTTTCTCCTATCATGGTGCCTCAGTTAAAACTCTTAACATAACATTCTACTGTGTAGACTTATAATTATATCACTGCATATTGGGGAGAACCAGGCCAAAAAAGAAAGGGATGTTCTCCATGCTCCTTGCTTATGAAAAATGAATATTTGCGGAACAAGAGAGCAGAAGTTAGGAGAGCCTAAAGTAGGAAGGGAAATAAAATGGAGAAAAGAGGAGTCATAACAAAAGTGGACTTTCAATGAGCATCTGAGAAACATGTCTTGGGAAAATGGATTTTTGGTTAAAGAAATATGCCCAGTTACAGTCTTGATGTCCAGCCCAGAGATGCTAATTTGGTTCAGAGAAGCAGCCCAGTGATTCTTGAGAACATACAGTTTATGAAAGAGCCTTTAGGATTATGAAAATAAAGACTTACTTAGGATTTCTTAGCAGTCAGACAGACCATTAGCTCCCTCCATCCTGAAATGACTCTATTTATAGTATGTCCTAAACCAACTCACTCAAGAGCAGAAGTTTTATTATGCCACGGTTTACAATCAGATATTCAACTACAAAACAATGTAGTTTTGATTTTGGGTTTTTGTTTGCCTTCACATGCATGAGTGTTGAGGGCCCCTAATTCAAAAGCATCTTGTGTCTGTAATAAGATGTCTCCTGGGATAAGGGCACTGTGATCCCAGAACAGGCCCGGAAGCCCCCACTCTCACCCAGGATGATGATGAAGAGCCAGTGTCCACTTTCCAGACTGGCCAAGCAGCCCATTGTGTCTGGTCTGCATGTGCAGCAGAAGTCCGCACTGTCACTCTCCAGGTTTGGTTGCCGGACACCTTCTCTGTGAGTGTCAGCATCTCAGTGAAGAACATTTTGGCATTCAGATAACCAACTGTATTACCCCATTCATAAAACAAGTGTCTGCTGTGGATGAAAATTGGAAGGCCAATTTTAATCTTTCTCATAAAGTGTTCTCATTGACTGGTGCATCCAATTACTTTTTACTCAATGCCAACTCCCTGCCAACCACTGATTTGCTCCCAAATTTTTTTCTTACTTTTGTAGGGAATACCTTTGGGGTATCCTTCTAGGTTTCCAGTCCCACTTTAACTGACCTTGCTCTCAAAAGCAATGGATATCCTTCTGCAGCAGCCATCCCATGTTAAAGCATGCTTGGGGACCATGCTACCTGACCTGGACCAATCAGAATCCCTTCCTTCTAAATTTGGAATTGAGATCAACAGTTGTCAGGGAGATTGTCTGCATGCAGCTAGACATGTAGCAACTAATTCTCAGGAACTCTGGTGAAGCTGTCTTCTTCTGTGTGGCCTGTAGCAAAATGAGGCAACCTACAAGGAAAAGGGGGAATGACATAGATTGACAGAGGGGAACAGAGACAAGAGATGGAGAGAGAATACTGTGTGAGTGCCTGGCAGCATCCTGTGCCCAGTGTCATCCTTTCCTGAGGCCTGGCTACATTCCTGGTCTTAGTTTTCATGAAGGCTGACAAGACAATCTGGTTTGTCCACTTCAATTATAATAGTCCTCCATTTCACAGGTTTAGACAGTTAAGTCTACAGACACTCTATTTCTATAGGACTTCAATTTTATTCTTGTAAGAAACACCCTTCTTTGCCCAAGTCAGCTCAAGTTGTTTCTTTTCATTTGCAATAGGAACAATGCATATAATAGCCTTAACAAATAGATGTTCAAAAAGTTACCTCCATTTTGCAGATGAGAAAACTGAGGATCTGGAGAGTTAGGGAAGTTACCCAAAATCAAATATCTAATAAATGGTGGATCTGGGATTTGAACTGGACCAACCTACTTCTAAAGCCCATGAATATTTTATTGGGCTTCAGCATTTGTCAAGGACAGAAAATATTGCTGTTGACTACAACAGGAATATTGTCTATCTCAAAGCCTCCAAAGATAGATTGGGTGTCCAAAAAAATTAATCCCAAACTTTTCTGATTAAATATCTGCTTTCCAATTGCTCTTTGAAATATGAGCTAGAAAATGGCAATGCTGATGAAGATGAAATGAACTCGGGCAAAAGCCTGAGCTGAATTTGGGGAAGATGATTAGTGTTTGCCTTTTTCCTATCATTCGTTTGTTATTGAAAAGGCGAACAAATTCCCACCTGAGAATGCTCTAATTAGAAGGTCTTTTGTCTGAATGTAACAGGGGGACAATAAATTACAGTATATGTGTTCTTTGTACTGTTCTGGTTTCATTAGCCACTGGACCACATCTTTTTCTATTTATACACCAGGGATCATTATGGCAGTGCAGCTAAGTCTGGAAGGCCTATTAGACACCAATTCTTACTCTTTTCCCCTCTCCGATTGAGTAAAATCACATTTTTCAGAAATAAGAGTCATTATACATATTTTAATTAACCTCAACGGGCTGCCAGCTTTTTTTGTATAGGTCAGTTTTGACACAATGAGTATAATGTGGTTAGGTTTCCCCTCCAGAGATGACTTTGTACTAGTTGGTATTACAGAGAGTTTTTTGAGCCAGACTTCTCTAACACAAGCAAGGCCTTCTGTTCAGGGGTGGCACCCAAACTCCACCACCCATAAAATCCAACCACCTTTGTTGATACACTAGTTGTTGGCACAAATCAGGGATCCTGGAAGCTAAAAAGTCTTAAGCCCAGTAGGATGGTTGTTGGCATGCTTTTCTGAGTAAGGGCTTATATTTTCCCCTGCATTTCACCCTGTCTTCTTAATGGCAAAGGAAGTGGTGCTAATTTCACTAGTCAGCAATCAGAAGAGATCAATAGAGATCAGAGGTGCCAATTTGTAGGGGTGATGTTATGTTTAAATGCCATGCCAAACTCCAGAATCATATGGAACTTTTAAGAGCAAAAAATAACTTCCTTCTTTCCTGCTTCCAAAATGTCATTATTGTCTCATTGATAGAATGTAATTTGCTTTTGCTTCTTCCAGAGAGGAAAGGAGTAGAAAGGGGGGAAAAATAAGAAAGATGAAGTGGAAACAGGTAGAGAAGGAAAGAACTGGAAAAGCCCCACAAATGATCCAGGCCGAGAAGATGACAACACCAACAAGTAACTTTAAGTTGCCTGTCAGGGTCTGCACTGCTGACTCTTATTGACTGGTCCCCATTGAGAAAAATTACTTAAAGCAAATTTGTCATTTCATTACAGTTCTCTAGCTAGTGAACCAAATTTCAACATTTGCTCAACATTGAGGCTAAAGTGACAGACAGAGAATAGATATAGCTCACTGCCTGGGATAGTTAATTTCTCCTTTATGAGGTCTCTTCCCCAGGACAAAGTTGCCCAGTTTTGCTATTCTTCTGACTAGTTGTTAGGAAAGAGGTATCAGGTCCATTGAGCATCCTGTATTCATGTGATGTGCCCCGGTCATGGAATAAATGGTGGTGGTGGTGGTGGTATTTAATTCTGAAGGAGAACAGCTTAAAATAAGCAAGATGACTCTTTATTTACCAGTTGGGACCACCAAGTGCATTATCAACATTGATGTGAAATATACCAATAAAGGAGGTCTGGGGCTAGGAGGAAGAACATTTGATTTTCAGAACATTGCTTCACATTTTAGTTTAGAGGAAACTATATCCCTTTTATGTTTTCATTACTAGATAGATACTCCAGAATAGAGGAGTAATATTATTTTTATAAAAATCGTTTGAAATTGGAGTGAGGGGCAAATCATGCTTAACCCAGACTTGAGGGGAAAGAGCAAATGAACAGACCATGAGGAGTGACTCATCCCTAAATGATTTTTTCCTTTTTGCTTAAAATATTGCTATAAGGCGAGAGTCACACATTCTCAAATATATTTACACCAAAATTACTGTACCAACATGTAGATCATTTGCAAGTGACAGTGTGAAACCAGCAGCCTCAGAAGTGTTTATAACTGAGATGCATGATTGGTGGCACAGAAATTGTTTTATAAAATACTACACCTATCATTTTTGATTGCTGATTTAAAGTGAATGAGCTGTATAAAAATATAAATCATTTGTATTAGGGAAATGGTGATTAAATGTGGGCTTTCTGTATTAGTCATTAATCTTTCCATTTAAATGCAAATTCTTCATTTCAACCACTACCTGAAGATACTCACATCTAATAAGAAACAAGTCTGGTCTTCTGATTTATTTCAGACAAGGCCTTTAAAATAGGTATTTTCTTGTCATGGGGAAGGGTGAGTTCTCTTTACATTTTTTAAAATGCTCTCTAAAAACCCAACCAGCAGAATACTAGAAAGTTAAATATAAATGTCCCTTGGTAGGCCAAGGGATGTCTAGAAGTGTGTGTGGAGGGCTGTGTTTAAAACGGGTGCGATGGTGGATATCTACCTTTGTTCAGTGACCCCAAATCATGGAGGATCTTAGAGTGATTAAAGTTTACAGACACTTGTGCCCAAGCATTACCTTAACTGTCAAAAAGTAAATAAGTCTTTCCTACATATTTTAATAGTAATTAATAGTAATACATGACTGGAGGCACACTGAGCTCTTAACTATATTCACTCATTTAATCCACAATAACCCAGTGATCTGGGTGTTCTTATAGCCAGTTTACAAATTGAGAGGTGAGACCCAGAGAGATTAAGAAGCTGGTGTGAGATTACAAGGGAGTTAAATGAAGGAGCCAGGACTCAAACCTGGTCCTGGCATCTGCTGACACCAGAGCCTGGGAATTCACCTCCATACCCTACCACCTTCTCAGATTAAATTTTATTTAAAGCCATTCCTGATTAATGATTTTTTAAATCAATGTTTAAGAAAATATAATCTTCAAGTATGAGAAGGCTGAGAGACTCCTGCTGTAATTGAATGAGAGCAACCAATTAATTGAATTGGTTGTCGGCAAGATGCTTCCTTAAAACTGAACAAGGTCAACGTAAGGTGGGGGTGAGTAACTGAGGTGTGCAGTTCATTCATTAACTGACTTACCACTCAAAGGAAATGACAAAAGCAATATGTCAGGCTCCAGCTACCCATCAGAGGGACAAATAGAAGTATCATAACTATTACATGCTATTCTGTGACTGTAGCTCTCCTGTTCTTTTGTAGATGGCCAGGGCAAGATGGTCCCAAAGAAAAAATTAGGAGGCGAAGTGAAGTACAGACAAAGCTAGAAAATGTCATTGCTGAGGAGTATTTCATCCTGAATAATATTGAAAAAAATGCTTCTGTAACCTGCCACCAGGGGAAAATATGTCAGTAACATCATCTTGCAATGTCCAGTTACATTGCTTAATGATGCATTTACCTGAAGCATGTGAAAAATGGACAATTTTTTTTTTTATCCAATGACTTTAGAGGCAGGATAGAACAGAAGGAAGAAACTTAGACTAGTGATTTGCAAACTTGTTAAAGTAGTAATTGGCAGAATTCATTTGGTCTGTTGTTTCACAGGAGCTGAGTGTTCTAAAATAGCCCACGGGAAATAGAGGATGAGGTTCAATGCCTTTTGTTTGGAAGGATGGCACCTAAACAGGTGGGGTGTCTCTCAGCAACACATTAGTGCTGAACCCTTTATAAAGTCACCTGGATAAAGGGATTTAATTCATTTATACTTAATAGAAAATGTTACAGGGGTACTGGCAGCCCAGTGATACCTGCCTTCCACCTACCCCTTCATTTTAGAGGATGGCTCTGGCCTGAGAATGTTGGGCTGGAGCTTGAAATCGGCCCCATTGGGAGTACTTACGCACTGGAAATTGGCTGCGCTCCTCCCCTGCTCTTGCCACCCAGCCAGGCAAACTTCTACCAGTACACCCACTGACTCCTCTCTGCCACCACTTGGGTGGCTTTTGGAAAGTAGGTTCCCTACACAGTACCTCAGTTTCTTTGTCTGTAAAATGGGAATAGTAATACTAGTGCCTAATCATGTTGAGAAGATTAAATGAGGTAATACACATAAAGCATGCATCAAGGTGCTTGGCATTTAGTAAATACCAGAGATATTTTGTCTACAGTCCTCATCACCATTCATTAACCAGACCAGATGTGATTTTTCTAAGGTAGACTCCTGTTATTTTCCTACTTAAATTCTTCAGGGACCCCACCTGGCCCCCTCTCTGACCATAGCAATCAGCATCTAATCAAACCTCTTTAGTAAAGCAAATGAAGCGAATGACCTATTTAGGTAGCACCCCAGTGGCCTTAAGCTACCATTCCAGAGGGAAAGCAATTCCCCTTCCATGGAACTTACAGAGGGTCTGGTGCCATTTGAAGGCTCTGTCCTTGCAGTTATTGGGAGACAGTAAGGAAGGACAGAAGGCCTATCTGACAGGAAGGACAGAAGGCTCATTCTGCAGGCAGGAATCTCTCCAGGGTATGCAGTTACACGAAGAGGTCAAATACCAGCAGAGTCTCACTTCAGGGACTCTCTCTGGACCTTTACTTACTTAGTGAGTAAACTAGTCCATTCCACCCCCCAGGGCTTTGGTTAAGAGGGCAAGCTGTGGAGTCAGAAGGTCATCAATTTAGGGTCTACTTCACAATCTAGTAGCTACATGGCTGTAGACAAGTCTTTTTAAACTTTCTGGAGTCTCAGTCCCTCTTCTGTAAAATGGGTGTGCTAACACCAGCTTCACAGACTTGTCGTGAGGTCTAAGCAAGATGAGCTCTAGCAGGTCCTTTAGCACAGTACCCAATAGTAGCCTTAGTGACTGCTATTGCATCCACCCTTCATGGGCGAAGTGGTAAATGCAGTGATGGGAAAGTGGAAATTCAACTATTTTTTTTCTTTTCAAGTTTCGATGAGACATCAGCTACAGGTACCTCTAAGATTCTAGAAACATGCTTTCTTTAGGCATGAGCTGACACCAGGAAGAAGCATTTGGTAGCTGCAGTCAGTCATTAAAGCAAGAATGGTTCTGGTGGGCTGTGCTTTGCCTGTGCTTGAGAGATCAGTCTGGTCTCTGACCTCCTCAGTCCTCCCACGTTTTATTTGCTGGTCAGTCCATCCCCAGCCCTGCTCTAAGCATTACTAACCTGCGAGAGCTGGGAGGGGTCAGCCTCTGAACACACAGTCATTATAAAGGTTAAAGTAGTTCATGGCATTATAATTAACTGCTGTATTAGGTATTTTACAATCTTGACACCACCACAGTGAGAAAATGTTTAATTGGAATAGAAGGTGCTTCGGAGTTAATCCCTTTTCATGGAGAAAATTACAGGGAAGGTCTGAAATCAGGCGTAGGAGGAAGAGCCAGCCCATTTTTCTTGCGGGTCGGATGCTAGTCGCTGTCTTTTCGGCCACTGGTTAGAACTTCATCACTCAGAACTTCCTATGCTGTAAAGTAACTTTTTGTAACTACAGTGAAATCTATTTATCAGCCCTTCTTCGGGTCAGGATTCTTAAGATGGTTCCCCCGTCAGAGTCCTGTGTACAAAAATAGCCAAGTGTGTGGCCCAGTCAAGCCATAGAGACCTTACCCAGTACCAACCCTGAGTCAGACCTCTGACCCTCCACCACTGCACAGCCACGGGTGATCACCGGTCCCTGGTCCCCAGCCAGCACTGACCGACCGACAAGGGGAAGGTAGGAGCTAACAATCTCAAGGGTGGCTGAGGCCAGGTCCAAAATGGCTTCCTGCTCTGTCATTACACATGTACAGCCCTTCACACAATACCTGGCACAAAACTGACTTTGTAGAAGCGGTTAGTATTTTTTTTCCCAGGCTGTACCACTCTGCCACTGGACTGGGACAAGCCACTTAACCACTGAAAAATGTAATTTCTTCACTGTACAAATGACTTTGTGGCACTCTTGTGAGAAACAAACTAACAGATGTATGATGCCTAGGATACAGTGTGTACTGAAAAGATGGAAACATTAGGATTAATTGCCCTTAATACAATAATGAGTGAACTGTGTTATGCAACAGAGCATAGTTATTGTGTGTGCTGTTATTATAACTGTTATTTTGATACACTTTGACCTAGATAAAATGTAAAGACCATCCTATGCACCTAATAACTCTAGTATTTGCAGACAAATGTAATGGCTGAATTTAAAATAAAAAAAGGTTAACTCCCTATTATTTTTTTAAGTCACATCCTAGTCCTTATTTTAAGAATAGGAGGTCTCATCCTTGTTGCTGACTAACTTAGACAGAGCTCATTTGGACAGCCTGTACCCATTCTATTGTATAAGCACTAACCTTCTGCCAGTCACTGCCCCTCTGATGCCTGATTTAAGAATGGTTTCTAGACCCGTGCAATGCCCTGAGCAAACACCGTGCCATACCCAAAGGAAAAGCCACTAGGCCTCAGTTGCAATCAGGTCTGGAGGGTTCCCCGTAATCTCTCTGTACAGCATGTCTGTCCCTATCTGCAGAACATGTTTATTTTTAGCTCCCTGCACTGTTTCTAGCACCATCTCTCCTTGGAGGCTGACAGCTTGTTCCAAGGATCTTAAACAAGCTGTTAAAAGCAAGAAACTGCTGAAAGCAGGGAGACAGCCTAGCAGCCGAGAAGGTGATTAGAGCAGAGTTCACCTTAGGAGTTAGAGGCACAAGGTTGCTTCAACAGAGTGTCAAGAAGTTGGCCAACAAACTTTCGAAAGATGCCCCAGTGACACTGGCCTGAAGCTTTAAAGAAACCATGCTTGAAAGAACCCGAGAGTGTGACGGCAGCCGGGTATGGAGGCTGGCGCTGTACGTGTGACTTCTCACAAATAGCAGGAAGCTGGACTCCTGAGCTTAGGCTGCAAATGCCGAGGGCAGAAGCAGGAAAAGAAATCCAGGGTCAATGACATTCCCACAGGGCCTGCTGGTTTGTGTCTGTTCAGGCTAGTTCAGGGTGGCAGGAGGTCTATGCTTCAGGTTATATTCATAGTCATGATGGTTAGTGTCAGAAGCTTGACACCTTCCAAACAGTCCCTAGCTACCCAAGGGGGACAGAGTCCAAGGTTATGGAAATCAGCAAGGACAGAATCTCTGAGCAAGTGAAGTCTCTCAGGTTCATATTCTTTGTGGCAAGGAAGGAGGAGGAGAGACTGGGAATGTTGCCTGTTTGAGCAGAGCCAAGTTCGCTGAGTGCCCTTGATAAATATTAAACCACAGTGGTGACTTCATATCACATCAGCTGTGTCTTCAGGACTCAGGTAAGCCTGGTTGAACCAGCTCCGTGTGACAGTCACCTGAGGGTCTGACACTAAGGATCTTCAGTGTTAAAGGGACAAAGAGAGTGAATTCCAAAGACTGTGAGAGAAGCTGCAGCTCTCAGACCTGCCAGGACTTGAGAGAATTCATTGCCATACCATGGGGCAGCAGGCAGTTTTCGTAAACTGCAGACCCAAAGGGTACAAGTGGCTTCACAAAGCACCCACAGGAGGCAAGGGAAAGAGAATTCCTTCATCATAAGGTTTAGAATATCATGTGGGTTTTTGGGAGAGGCTCAGAGCCATAGAGGCAACCAGGAGAGTGGGCTTTGTCTGCTCCTGCTCGAGACTGTTGCAAGGGAATGAACACCCTGCCAGTTGAGGGTGAAGAAAATGTTCTCCTCAGTTAAGGGCACAGCTGCAGAAACAGAACACTGATGTATGAAAGCCTATACTTTTGAAAATCTTGCCTTTTCTATTCCATGACCATTTTTTTTTCTGGCAGTAAGGTGTACATTGAAAGTTGAATGACTTGTCCAGGTCATGTAGCCAATGTAAAAGATGTTGGACTTAAACTAAATAAGTGACATAGTGAATGTCAAATCACCTGAAAACTGGGAGGCTGTTGTGGGAATAGCATGACTTTTGGAATCAGAGGCAACCTGGACTCAAACCCAGTTTTGCTATTTACTAGCTCTGTGAACTAAGTGAAGTTTCTCAGTCTCTGAGCCTTCATTTCCACATCTATAATGTGGGGGAAACAATGCCACCTTTCTAAGTAAGGTCAAGAGAAAATGTGTCAAGCACTTGGTAAAATATCTGTCAGAGTTGCCATTTAATTAATTTTATCTTTCAATCTATGTTAATAATAATAAAAACCAACAACAAATTGGGATCAGAATCAATTGACAAGCTGGCTTGGGGTAGAACTTAAAACTATATAGATTGTGTTTTATGGCATTTAAAATTATGTCACCACTATTTAAGTATGCCCCATAGATAATTCTCTAGAGTGATGCTTGGAAGCAAATGATATCATCTCCCCAATGTTTATAAGTTAATCAATTACATAAAAGGAAGAGAAAAAATAGGTGATTCTGGGCCACCAAGAAGAGCTGAGTGTGGATATGTGTTTTTTAGAAAAAGTGGGAATACAGATAGGAAAAAAAAATCAGTGAGGCTGTGGAGACAGAAAGGATACTTCCGGCTCTGAGAAATGGGAGCTGGAGAGAAAGGATTCCAACGGCTGGGGTGGGGCAGGAGAAAGGCAGAGAAGAACTGAGAGCACCATGTGGAGGCCGTCTGACAGTGGCCACCGTAAAGGTAGAAGTGAGTCTCTGGAGATATCCATGCTTTCCGCAAGGTGGTTCAGAACACCATCCTCGTGAAGTCGGAATGATGAGTGCCCCAAAGAAGTGCCCCAACTTCTTTGTTCAAGAAGTCGGCTCTTCTTGAACAAAGAGCTGACATGGGCAACCAAGCAGCGTCTATCTGCTCATGCTAGAAGCAGGATCCTTGGCAAACAGGCAGCCTATTAAATATAAATAACCCACAACATCGTAAATATTTTATATGGCTACATACAGAGAAGGTGCCATATTTTATAACCTCACTGTAAATCTAAATACTTTGTTGCCGATTTTGCATTGCTCTCAGCTAAAATGAGTCATTTAATGAGATTGACAGTAAAGTTGACCCTTAAAAAGCATGAGGTTGGTGTGAAAAGCTCCCATGTAGTTGAAAATCTGATTACAACTTTTGACTCCTCCCAAAACTTAATTACTAATGGCTTACTGTTGATGGAAGCCTTAATGATAACATAAACAGTCAACTCACACATATTGTATATATTGTATGTATTATATACTGTATTCTTACAATAAAGTAAGCCAAAGAAAAGAAAATGTTAAGAAAATCATAAGGAAGCGAAAAATACATTTACAGTATTCATTGAAAAAAATCAGCATATAAATAGTCCCATTCATGTTAAACTTGTGTTGTTCAAGAATAAACTGTATTTAATTATATTACCAGTGATAGTTTCTGTCAGCAAGTGGCCTAACAACCTTTCCAAGAAAATAATTTCTGTCTATTGCAAACACTGGATACTTATTGGGTGTTTTGCTTTTAAGTGATTCTGAAAAATGTACAACCATGTGGGATGGGTTTATCTTATAGGATGCAGGAACTTGAGGAAAATATTACAAAGAAAATCTTTTTTGAGTTATTCAAATCTATAAAAAGCAATACATTGCTTTATGAAGACTTTGCTATAACTTATATTTTTGTATAAAATTGTGAGGATGAATGAATGCACAAAATGTGGTATATCCATATACAGGAATAGAAACTCCCGAGAAATAGGAATGCACAACTCAAACATGCTACAATGCAGATAAATCTCAAAAACATCATGCTAAATGGAAGAATCCAGGCATACAAGAACATGTGTTGTATGATTTCATGTGTATAGGATGTCAAATAAACAAATCCATAGACACAGAACATAGTTTGGTGGTTTCCTAAGGCTGGGGGCAGGAATGAGGAGTGACTTCTAGTGGGTCTTGAGGTTTCTTTCTAGAGTAGAAATATTCTGAAATCAGATTGTGGCGATGTTGCACAGCTCTGTGAATATAATAAAAGAATATTGAACTGTGCACTTAAAATGGATGAATATTATTATATATAAATAATTTCTCAAGCTGTTAACATGAAAAAACAAGGACTATGACTTTTGCTAGATGTGAATCCTTTTTGGAGAAAGGTACAGACAGAAAGTTTGAAGCCTCCCAGAGGTATGATGTAATGGGGCACAGGGCCTGGCAGACTAAACCATGGACTCTGTTCCTTCTGGTTATAGTGACACTATTTCACTCCATGGCAAAGATGTGACCAGTTTCCCTCAAGGTTGGCTAGCTGGTATTTAAGAATATGTTGGCAAAATAAGCCTCAATACATTCAAGAAAATTGAGATAATATCAAGCTTTTTCTTGGACTACAAGGGCCTGAAACTAGAAACTAACCTCAAGGAAAAAACTCAAAAACACTCAAATTCATGGAGATTGAACAGCATGCTATTGAATAATGAATGTGTTAAGAAGGAGATCAAGGAAGAAACCAAAAACTTTCCAGAAACGAATGAAAATGAACTCACAATAGTCCAAAAGTTATGTGACACAGTAAAGGCAGTCCTGACAGGGAAGGTCATAGCAATATAGGTCTACCTAAAAAAGATAGAAACATTTCAAACCTAACCCTACAAGAACTGGAGGAATAACAACAAACAAAGCCCAGAGCAAGTAGAAGAAAGGAGATAACCAAGATCAGGGCAGAATTAAATGACATACAAAATAAAAGGAAAATTGTAAGGATCGATAAACCCTGAAGCTGGTTCTTCGAAAAGATAAACAAAACCAACAAGACTTGAAGCAGACTCATCAGGGAAAAAGAGAGAGATCCCAAATAAACACAATCAGACATGAAAGAGGAGAGATTACAACTGATACCATAGAAAAGGATTGTAAGAAATTACTATGAACAATTGTATGCCAGGAAATTTGAAAATGTAGGTGAAATGGACATATTTATACAAAAACATAATCTTCAAAAACTGAATGAAGAAGAAACAGAAAGCCTGAACAGGCTGATAACAGCTGGCAAAATTGAAACAGTAATAAAAAAACTCTCCCTGCACACAAAAGCCCTGGACCAGATGATTTCAAAGGAGATTTTATAAAGCATTTAAAGAAGAGCTAACCCCTACCCTTCACAGACTAGTCCAAAAAAATCCAAGAAGAAGGGAGACTTTCAAAATCTTCTTATGAAGCCAGCATCATCCTAATCCCAACACCAGATAAAGACACCATGCAGAAAGAAAACTGTAGGCCAATATTGCTGGTGAACACAGATGCTAAAATCCTCAACAAAATATTGGCAAACTGGACTTTCAGCCAAGATGGAAATGTAGGTATATATACTTTGCTTCCTCACACAAACAAAAGAAGGACAACAACAAATTTAAAAGCAAAAAATAACCAGAACTGCCAGACAATTGAACTGTATGGAAGTTTGACAACCAAGGATTTAAAGAAGAACCATTCATCCAGACTGGCAGGAAGGGTGGAGATGGGCAGCTGGGGTGGAGAGGACTCCCCGCAAGGCTGCTGCTGGAGAATTGGGGTGGGTGAGGTGGTGGCTGTCAGACTGGCAGTCCCATATTTGCATGTGTATAAATCAGGAGGAACAACTAAGGAGTGAGACAGACCACACAACCCAGGGTTCCAGTGTGGGGAAATAAAGCCCCAAAACCTCTGACAAAACCTGTGGGGGTTGAGGTGGCAAGAGAAACTCCCAGCCTCACAGGAGAGTTTGTTGGAGAGATCCACAGGGTCCTAGAATGTACATAAAAGCACCCACCCAGGAATCAGTACCAGAAGGGCCCAATTTGCTTGTGGGTAGCAGGGGAAGTGAGTGAAAGCTGGCCGAAGGCTGAGCATATGACATTGTTCCCTTTCTGAGCCCTCTACCACATACAGTACCACAATGCAGTAATGTAAGTTTCCCCACACTGCCAAATGCCTAAGGCTCCACACCTTACTACCTAACAGGTGCAGCAAGACAAAAAAAAATATGGCTCAAATGAAAGTACAGATCAAAGCTCCAGAAAAAATACAACTGAGTGATGAAGAGATAGCCAAGCTATCAGATGCAGAGTTCAAAACACTGGTAATCAGGATGCTCACAGGAATGGTGGCATATGGTCCCAAAATAGAGGAAAAAGTCAAGGCTTTGAAAAGTCGAATAAAAGAAAATGTACACAGAAGAAACAGTGAAGGGAAGGAAACTGGGACTCAAATCAATGGTTTGGAGCAGAAAGAAGATATAAATATTCAACTGGAACAAGAATACAAAAAAATGAGAGGATTAGGAACCTCCAGGACAACTTTAAACATTCCAACATCTAAATTATAGAGGTTCCAGAAGGAGTAGAGGAAGTGCAAGAAATTGAAAACTTATTTGAACAGATAAGGAAGGAGAACTTCCCCAATCTGGCAAAGGAAATAGACTTCCAGGAAGTCCAGGAAGCTCAGAGAGTCCCAAAGAATTTGGACCCAAGGAAGCATACGCCAAGGTACATCATAATTATATTACCCAAGATTAAAGAGTAGGAGAGAATCTTAAAAGCAGCAACAGAAATGGAGATAATTACCTACAAAGGAGTGTCCATAAGACTATCAGCTGATTTCTCAAAAGAAACCTTATAGGCAAGAAGATGTTGGAAAGAAGTCTTCAAAATCATGAAAGGCAAGGACCTACATCAAAGATTACTCTATCCAGCAAAACTATCTTTTAGAATGGAAGGGCAGGTAAAGTGCTTCCCAGATGAGGTCAAGTTAAAGGAGTTCATTATCACCAAGCCCTTAGTATAAGAAATGTTAAAGGGACTTATCTAAGAAAAAGAAGATAAAAAAACACGAACAGTAAAATGACAGCAAACTCACAACTATCAACAAACAAATGTAGAAAAACAAAACATCTAAGCAAACATCTAGAACAGGAACAGATTCACAGCAATAGAGATCACATGGACGGTCATCAGCCAGGAGGAGGAGGAGGGAGAATGTGGGAAAAGGTGCAGGGAATAAGAAGCATAAATGGTACATACAAAATATACAGGGGGAGGTTAAAAATAGTATGGGAAATGGAGAAGCCAAAGAACTTATATGTATAACCCATGGACATGAACTAAGGAGGGGGAATGATGGTGGAAGGGGGAGTACAAGGCAGAGAGTAATAAAGGGGAGAAAAAACTGGGACAACTGTAATAGCACAATCAATAAAATATATTTAAATTAAAAACTATATTGGCAAACTACATCCAGCAATATATTAAAAAGGTCATACTCCATGCTCAGTTGGTCTACATCTCAGGGATGCAAGGATGGTACAATATTTGTAAATCAATAAATGTAATATATCACACACACAAAAAGAAAGACAAAAATCACATGATCACATCAATAGATGTGAAAAAAACATTTGATAAGGTATAGGGCTCATTTATGATAAAAAAAAAACCTCAGCAAAGTGGGAGTAGGGGAAGAATACCTCAACATAATAAAGGCCATATATGAGAAACCTACAGTCAACATCATACTCAACAGTCAAAAACTAAAAGCTTTCCCACTAAGATCAGGAACAAGACAAGGATGTCTGCTTTTGCCACTTCTATTCAAAATAGTACTGGAAGTCCTAGCCATGGTGATCAGACAAGAAAAAGAAATAAAAGGCATCCAAATTGGATAGGAGAAAGCAAAACTGTCATTGTTTGCAAATGACATGATAGTATACACAGAAAATCCTATAGACTCCACTAAAAAACTACTTGATGTAAGAAGAGAATTTGGCAAAACAGCGGGATACACAGTGAATGTTCAGAAATCAAGGGCACTTTTGTACATCTACAATGAAATACCAGAAACAGAAACAAGGAAAAAATTCACATTTGATATAGCAACAAGAAAAATAAAGTACCTAGGAATAAACCTAACCAAGGAGGTAAAAGACCTGTACTCAGAAAACTACACAACACTGAAGACAGAAATTAAGGAAGACATAAACAAATGGATTTGTATATCATGTTCATGGATTGGAAGAATTAACATCATCAAAATGTCCATACTACCCAAAGCAACTTATAGATTCAATGCAATCCTATTAAAATACCAATGACATTTCACAGATATAGAACAAACATTTCAGAAATGCATAAGAAACCATAAACAACCCCAAATAGCTGCAGCAATTTTGAGAAAGAAGAGCAAAGTAGGAGGGCTCAAAATACCCAATATCAAACTATATTACAAGTCTGCTGTAATCAGACCAGTCTGGTATTGGCATAAGAACAGACACATAGATCAGTGGAACAAAATAGCAAGCCCAGAAATAAACCCAAGTCTCTATGGTCAGTTGATATTTGAGAAAGGGGGAAGAAGCATAAAATGGAGTAAAAATAGCCTCTACAACAAATGGTGTTGGGAGATCTGAACAGCTACATGCAAAAAAATAAAACCTTACCAGGAAGTTACACCATATACAAAAACAATCTCAAGATGTATAAAAGACTTAAATATAAGTCACAATATCATCAAAGTCCTAGAGTAAAACTTAGGGAAGAAAATCTCAGATATTCCACTCAGCAATATTTTCACCAATATGTCCCTTAGGGCAAGAGATATAAAGGAAAGAATAAAGAAGTGGGACTTGATAAAAACAAAAAGCTTCTGCATGGCCAGAGAAAACATCATCAAAATGAAAAGAGAACCAACTATATGGACAAATATATTTGAAAATAATTCTTTGGACAAGGGTTTGATCTCCAAAATCTATAAAGAACTCACATGACTCCACTCTAGGAGGACAAACAACCCAGTTAAAAAATGGTCAAAGGACCTAAACAGACACTTCTCCAAGGAGGACATCCAGAGGGCCCAGAGACATATGAAAGGATGCTCAGCATACTGGTCATCAGAGAGACGCAAATTAAAACCACAATGAGATACCACTTCATACCGGTCAGAATGGCCATCATAAACAAAACAACAAACAACAAATGCTGGTGAGGTTGTGGAGAAAAGGGAAGCCTAGTACATTGTTGGTGGGAATGCAGACTGGTGCAGCCAGTGTGGAAAACAGTATAGAATTTCCTCAGAAAACTAAAAATGGAACTGCCTTTTGACCTGGCAATTCCACTGCTGGGATTATACCCCAAGAATCCCAAAACACCAATTCAAAAGAATCTACGCACCCCAATGTTCATAGCAGCACAATTTACAATAGCCAAGTGCTGGAAACGACCTAAGTGCCCATCAGTAAATGAGTAGATCAAAAAACTATGGTACATTTACACAATGGAATATTACACAGCAAAAAGAAGGAGCTCCTACCCTTTGTGACAACATGGATGGATCTGGAGAACATTATGCTAAGTGAAATAAAGCAGATGGTGAAAGACAAATACCATATGATCTCACGTATAAGTGGAACCTAATCAACAGAATAAACAGGCAAGCAAAATATAACCATGGCATTGAAATAAACAACAAATTGACTGTAACCAGTCAGTTGAGGGCAAGTGGGAAGGTTTAAGAGGGAAGGGTTGTCAAGGAACATGTATAAAGGGCACATGGACAAAGCCATAGGGAAATAGGATTGATGGTGGGGGATGGGAGTGGCTGGGGTGGTGGAGAGTGCTGTGAGGGGAAATGAAGACAACTGTACTTGAACAACAATAAAGAATATGAAAAAAATGTTAAAAATTATATCCATATACAAAAGGATACCCTGGAATACAATAATTGATTTTCTTTTTAAATATAAATAAATGAATAATTGAATTAAAAATTTTATAAAAAGTAAAAATCTGTTGTGAAAAAAAGGCAAAAAAACCCCCAAAACCCACAAACCTTTGTTGGTATATGCACAAGGAGAGATGTCCCAGCTCAAGGGAAAATTAGCAAAATAAATCTGGATTGGAGCAGTCCTCCCATGGTGGGCAGGGGAGGCATTAATACCAGCAAGAAGAAGGAAAAAATGGATCAGGAGCAGTAGCTCGCCAAGACTAGAAGGTCTCAGCAAGAGTCGAAAGCCTAAATTGAGTGCAAGCCAGAGGCAGTTGTATTACAAGCAGCGGTAGAATCCTGGCAGCAGCTCGGAGCAGAGGTGGCCGGGACTCGTTGCACAGCACAGTAAGAGACACTGCATGCTGTATCCTCCTGTCAGCATGACATCCTCCCAGAAGCAGCAATCCAGCTTATTATTCATAAATGTGATTGGGAACCACACTTGGGTATTTTTCCCCATCTGTCTAATTAAATGATAAGTCCCAAAAGGCAGAGACCAGCATGCGCTCCAGCTTACGCTCTCTGCATACTTTTTGGTGCTGGATAAATATTAAACAATAGTCTGGTAATAAAAAAACTTGCATTTTCTAGAGGGCTTTTGTAGTTGAAGTGAAAAGAAACCTTTTGAATAGAGTTGCAGGAGGTCCTCCTGGTCTTCATACTTCTCAGTGAGAGGTTTGCTCCCCATTGTCAATCACATTTTTCATACCTAATAATCCAAGCTGACTGAGGGTTGTAAGTAAAGTAGTTTCATATTGAAAGATAACCATGTAAGACCTCAAGGTGATAACTAGTCCTTGTTAGAACTAGGACGCAACTGAGGAGTCAGCTCATCATGTTAGTTCTTCTCTAAAGGGGGTTGATCCAACTCAACCCAATGATGGAGTGGCACTTTCTAATGGAACTTTCTGTGGTGGTGGAAATGCCCTATAATGTAGAAGATACATGTCCCTAGTGGCTACCACATTGAACAACTCGGCACTAGAGGCTCTTAAATGAGGAAGATTCCACAGCCTTCTGATAACCAACAATGAAGTTTATTTATATATTACAATGAAGTTATCCCTAGAAATAATCATCACGGTGATCTCTTCTGTTGATTCAATAAACATTTATTCACTTACTGTGGGCTTTCAGAGTGCAGGCTGTGCTCCAGGCTGTGCAGTTGCCGCAATAAAAACACAAAACCTGGCAAGGCCTATGCTCTCAAGGAGTTTATAATCTAATATGTAAAAACAATCAAATAAGCAAATAAATGAATGCTTACAAATAATAATCAGTGTTTTCAAGAAGCATGGAAAGTAGAGAGATGGAAACTGAGCTTCTATAGACAGAGAGACCAGGAGAGGTGGGGTGTGGTTTTCAGTTGAAACAGAAGTGGGAGAGAAAGATCACTTCGGGCAGAGGGAATATCCTACAAAGAAGCTCCAAGTCAGGAAAGAGCTTGATGTATTTGAAGACCTAAATGAAGGCTGGTTTGGCGGGACATGGTGAGTGAAGAGGAGGGGGCCGAGATCATGTTGGTGATATAGACCAGGAGTCAAAGCTCACGGGGTTCTGTACATGGTTGAAGTACACAAGAACTTCTTAAGAGAATGTTAAGCAGGAGACTGATATCAACTAAGTATAATGTAAAATGTACTCTGACTACAAAGTGGAGAGAGACTGGTCAGGGCAGTAGAGATAGTAGGGATACCAGTTAGGAGGCTGCTATGATAAAAAGTGAAGGGCAAGAGTGATGGTGTAGCCTGGGATATGAGGTTGGATATGAAGAAGGGATTAATTTGAGAAATGAATTAGGAAAATTGATAGAGCTGATAGGACATTAGAGCAAGAGAGAAGTGGGAGAATCAAAGACCATGGGTTCCTGGACTGAGAGACTGGAGGACTTTGACATCATTGGAAATATTGGGAATAGAGCAGAGATATCTCTTCCCACTCTAACTCTGTATATCATTGCATATCCACAAGTTTTTCTGATCATGTAAAGTTGGGTGATAACAAGATTGAACATGATAATCCCATGTAACATTTCTGTTCCTAGGCCTATCTCTTGAAAGTATCTTTTATATAATGGCTACGCTGAACCCTAAAATTTGTCATGTTGTAGAACTAGAAGAAAACTTCTATATATTTTCTCCATTGGTTCCCAACTCTTTAAAATGTAGGACACTGTTACAGGAAAGTATGGATCTCCATATGATGATAAAAATGCTGTCTGCTCCTTTAAATGAGATACAGGCTAGAAGAAAGATATTGAACACACTGTCTCTATAGAATTAGAATGAACTTTCAATCAGCCAACCAAGAATATGGAAACTGACTGAAAACATGACCTATAGGACAGAGGCAGTTGTAGTGTTTAGAATTCCATTAGGAAAACAGTGGGATTTTTGCAATACCACTGCCCTCCAGTGTTTTATAACCAGCCTTCAAACTAGGCCTCAGAACTACCTAAACACTTAAGAGAGTGTTTTAAAAAATCTTACTCTCCCACTTCTTTGGCTCACACACAGCATCTCCACCCAGGGGTTAAGGCAGAGTGTGTGTACAGGTTGAATAATGTTATCCTTGTCCCATATCCTGCAAAGCCTACCTCTTCCTCTGTGCCTTACCAAGCACTTCACTGGCCAAGCAGGACCTGTGCAAAGCCTTTCCAAGCATTATCTCACTTGATCTTCACAAAACTCATATGAGAGTTCATTTGTTATGCTATTAACAGATGAGGATACTGAGGCCTAAAGAGATAAAGAACTACTATTTTACTTTGGGTATCTATTGATTAAGAAAAAGTGACAAAAGTTCTATAAATTCAGTGATTTTAGCAAAATTTGTATTTTACTCATTGTAACATCTATTCACTTTGGAAAATTATTCTATTTGTTTGATATTTAAATGCCATTTAGAATGTCAAGAATTTGAGGCCCTCTTGCAATTATCACCCCCCTCCCAGAGGTCCTTGAGTTATGTTTGGCATCATCTGATCAAAACCAAACTACTTGATCTAGACCAGAAAATTAAAGTTTATAGAGGGCAAGTGATTTGGCCAAAGGCAGAGGACTTGCTTGCTGATGGCAGAACAGAGGCAAGGACCTAGTACTTTCATCTTGTTATTCTAAATTTTTACTCCTACATCTGAACATGTCATTTACCTGTAGACTCTAGAGAAAAAGGGTGATTAAGTCAGGATCATCTGGAATCCTATTGGTGGGAATTGCCTGAAAAGCTCTGTAGAGAAAGATCATGAAGCCCCATCTATACTTAACTGCAGAACAGTGTAGTGATTGATTAATAATGTCTGCCATGAGTACCTCATTGGGAATTAAATCATATGTGCCATGTTTTTCAATGTGACTGGTCACATCCTGGTGGGTTTTATGTGAATTTAGGCTGGTTGTCCTCATGGTGTGGAGCTGAGCTCTACATCCTTCATGCCTGTCCCCGTTGTGTCAAATGCCTTCAGCAAGGAGCCACAAAACTACACTAGGTCTGGGCACTGAAGGAGATTTTCCATTTCCTCTCTTCCCCACTCACCAACTTATGATTTTTTTGTTACAAGCAGACACTGGCAATAAAAAGTTCCAATCACTGTACACAGAAACCTTCCCAGAGGTCATTCTGAACTGACAGAAATTGGATCATGATAACTGAGGGTAACTCTTGACATTTCTTCAGAAATTTAAGTTGAAAAACTATGGAATAACATTAAAATTTTTCTCTGTTCACATTTATGGCCAAAGCATCACTTTATTGCTTATATGTTTGTGCATACAGTGAGTCTGGAGGTAGCAATAAAAAAGCATAATTTTTGGTAGAAGGCTTGAATACACAGACAGGGGTATTGATCAGAAATATAAGGGCACTAATTCAGTTATTTTTGGTGGAGTTTAACCTATAATCTTCACCCAAGCATATGGGTACCTCAGACAAAGAGAATGAACTTTTAAAAAATTGATTATGTCACACCGAGAAAGAGAAAGCAGGAAGATAGCCTTGTGTGTGTGAGGTTTCTCTGGACAGCCAGAAATCTGTTTCTGTCAGCACAGGAAAAGCCATCATGGGGCAAGGAAAAAAAGGAAAATCAAAGTGAAAGTTAAGTACTTTTTTCAGATGACCTGGTATAATGATTAAAAGGCTGAATGGCTTTCTGAAAAGATTTTTCCACTAAAAGAATATCAGTGCTACCCCCATCCCTAATCTGTTCCCTTCTTTCAAAATAGCTGTGAAAGAAAATAAAATGGAATATATGTTTATATACATTTTTCTTGGGTGATAAACAATTTGATCTCTCTTATCTGAAAACTTTGCCAATATTTTCAGCAGTTCCTATAGAGATGGCTGTGATTCCATTTTTTCTTTTAACAAAGAATAAATTGGGTTTCTTTGCAGTGAAAAATAGAAGGCTAGTTAAAAGTACTGACTTCAAAATAGTGCTTATTGTACATTTGGGGAGAGCACATTGAAAAAATAGTATCTAGTGCCACCTGTGCCAAGAAGCCCAGTTGAACTTACACTAAGCTGCTGGAATCTTCTGGAAAAAGCCTATGAGATGTGCGACCAGTACTTCCTTTTGACTCTCTTTCTGATTGTGGTTCCATTAGTAATTTATTTTAATTCCCTCTTCTATGGGAAAAGCACACTTGTGGAAAACAGGCACATCTTACATACATATGCATATAACTGAACGAAAGAGATAAGCAATCTATCAGATGTACAGTTGAAAACCCTTGTTATAAGGATGCTCAAGGAACTTAGTGAGGATATCAACAGCATAAAAAAGATCCAGTCAGAAACGAAGGATGCACTAATTGAAATAAAGAACAATTTATAGGGAAACAACAGTAGAGTGGATGAAGGTGAGAATCAAATCAATGATATGGAACATAAGGAAGAAAAAAACATCTAATCAGAACAAGAAGAAAAAGGAATTTTAGAAAATGAGGATAGTGTAAGCGGTCTATGAGACGACTTGAAGCATTCCAACATTAATATCATAGGGGTGCCAGAAGAAGAAGAGAGAGAGCAAGAAATTGGAAATATATTTGAAAAAATAATGAAAGAAATATCTCTAATTTGGTGAAGGAAATAGACATGCAAGTCCAGGAAGCACAGAGAGTCCCAAACAAGATGGATGCAAAGAGGCCTACACCAAGACACATCATAATTAAAATGCCAAAGGTTAAAGATAAAGAGAAAATCTTAAAAGTAGCAAGAGAAAAGTGATTAATTACCTACAGAGGAGTTTCCACAAGATTGTCAGCTGATTTCTCAAAAGAAACTTCGTAGGCTAGGAGGGATTGGCAAGAAATATTCAAAGTCATGAAAAGCAGGGACCTATAGCAAACATCGGTCCTTTAGAATCAGAGGGCAGGTAAAGAGCCTCCTAGACAAGGAAAAAACTAAAGGAGTTCATCATCACCATAATTAATGGGACCATTAAAAGGACTTACTTAAGAAAAAGAAGGAGATCAAAACTATGAACAATAAAATGGCAATAAATACATATCTATTGACACTTGAATCTAAAAAAAAAAAAACAAAAACTAAGCAAACAAGAAGAACAGAGACAGAATCACAGATGCAGAGAGGTTTTGATGGTTGCCAGATGTGAGGGGTTGTGGAGGAGTGGGTGAAGAGGTGAGGGGATTAAGAAGTACAAACAGGTAGTTATGGAAAAGCCAAGGGGATGTACAGTACAGTATAGGAAATGAAGTACCCGAAGAACTCATACGCATGACCCATGAACATGAACAATGGTGTGGGGATTGCCTGGGGTAGTAGAGGGTGTTGGGAAGAGGGCAGCAAAGGGGGGAAATTGAGACAACTGTAATGGCATAATAAAATATACTTTAAAGAAGAAAGAAATGAATGTAATGTACTCCATGCTCAAAATAGATTGTCTTTCCCTTTCCTCACCGAATAATATTTATAAACCTCCAGGATGAGATTGCTAATGTATTAGGTTGGACAAAAAGTTCATTTAGTTTTTTCCATATGATTGGTCTAGTAGTGCTTAGTTGCCTTAAACTTCATTCAGAACAATTTTGTTAGATTGTATTATGACAGCTGTCATATCAGTGTGCATTAAAAAAAACTTATTAGAATTGGTGACTTTTTTGTGCAGCCATTTTAGCATTGAAGATGAAAGAAGATATACAACATTTTCAGTGTATTGTGCTTTATTATTTCAGGAAAGGTAAAAATGCAACTGAAACAAAAAAAAGAAAAACAGATTTGTGCAATGTATGGAGAAGATGCTGTTACTGATCGAACATGTCAAAAGTGGTTTGTGAAGTCTGTTGGTACTATTGACATTTTGGCCAAACAATTCTTTGCTGTGGAGCTATCTTATGCCTTGGAAGATGTTTAGCAGCACCCCTGGCCTCTACTCACTAGAGGCCAATAGTGGGAGATAGATGGAACACTAAAAAATATCCAAATTAATAGTTTATTGGTAAAAATGAAAAATGTGTTATTTATTTTACGGAAAAAACTAAACAGACCTTTGGGTCAACCCAATATTTCCCACCACCAGTATCCCAGGCCTGGCTGTGTGGCTGCTCAGTTCTGTCCTTTGAAAGGATTCTGGCCCCACCCCCCAGATTTCCACCTGACAGCCAAGGTACAGGATCACTAACCTACTGTGGGTGATGGCCAGATTCAGGACAGCAGTATTTCAAAGTTAATCCAAGAAGGTTCTTACAGTCCATGTTACTGATGGACAGACAGTCTTATTTACTTTGTTTAATAATCATAATCTACTTCTTCTGTATTCCACACTTTGAATAATGATTAAACTCATCAGGCAGTTGGTGTCAGGAGATCTGAGATGAGTCCCAATTCCAGTGTTCTCTGAGACCCTGGGCAAGGCATTCCTCTGAGTCTCAGTTTAGTCCCCTTTGTTGAAACTCATATGTATACACACATATTTATCTTAAAGAGTTATTGTAAGGATTAAATGAAAAACTGCTTACATAGTGCTTAGCACATTGCTGGGCATATTCATAATTACCAGCTGCTAAACCAATGATCAGGTAAGAATATAAGCATTTATAAATAGCTTTGCATTATAAAAAGGTGCTACCTAGAATGGCATCTGAAAAGGAATTTGGTGCCCACATTTGTATTACTCTTTGAATGCAATTTTAATATTACTGATATTTATCTGGACTGAATCTCTTAGCCCATTCCAAAGTGGGTTGACTGCAACTGAGCCTATTTGCTTCAGGGTCCTGATGTTCTCAAGAAACATGGCTGCTGCTGCAGACACCGTCTTTGGGTTGAATCTTAGGGAGTCAATTAACTGCAAAATAGATTTTCTCCTAATAATTAAAAAAGTCTGCCCAGCCCATAGTTTTTTAAAAAAGTTTATCCAGTATGGACTTGAAGTACATTCTCAAACTAAGTGTTAGTGTCTCTTCAATTCTAGAAAGTTCTTAGCCACATCTGTGTGAAAACTGCCCTCCCCACATTCTTCTTCCATTGCTGCTATGAAACTTGGACTTGGAGCTTGTCCCTGTTGTCTTTTAACTGTTTTTTTTATGTTAGTTCCTTACCTGTGCTGTTTTCTGAGTGGTTTCCTCAACTCCAGTTCACTAATTCTTTTCCATTTGTATCTGATATGTTGTTTAACCAGTTGATTGAGACTTAAATTTAATGACTGTATGTTCTGTTGCCAATATTTTAGTTGGTTCTCTTTCAAATATCCACAGTCCTTTAAAGTTAATACCCTGTTCTTTCACTAGAGTTTCTATGCTTTCTCTACCTTTGATGATTTTGAACATATTCATGTTAAAGTTTTAGTCAATGATTATCTTTAGTTCTTAAGATGCTAATTCTTCTACTTTTTGTGTCAGCTGATTCTCCCTCTTGGTACTTAGTTTTCTTGTGCAGATCATTCCTTTTTTTTAAGTTATTGTGCTTATTATTGGTGTTAGGGATGAGGTGGGGTGGGGACTTCCTTGGAAGTCCTTTGTGTTCTGAATTATAGAAATATTGCTATGGAGCAATTAAACATTGGATTCTCCTATACTCATTTTTATGTTCAATTCTAACCTGGGGGTTTCTGTGCCACATGCCAATTTGGGCCATACCCGATCATCATGTGATGTAGGTAGTGCACTTTGATGTCTGTGTGTATAACTATTTCTCCTACCTGTACTCCAGGTAGATTGAGGTCTTACATGGTATACTTATAGGAAAGAAGGAGATTTTGCTAATCTTCTTCTCACAGAAAGACAATGTTTAAAGGCTCCAGTATTTTTTTTTATGGGCTCAAGTCCAACTCCAAGCCTCTCATTGTCTAAAAGGTCACCATGATATAAGATCCAATCAGATTATGTGGCCCTTTTTGTTTCTGGACACTTGGAGACTACCTCTTGCTTGCAAGTTCTGATACATATTATTAATACTTAATTTGTTTTGTTTTTTTTATTTTAATTCTCCTTTTGCACTTTTAAAAGGAGCATCCCCTCTGTGTCCCTTCTATGCTCTGAGTTGCCCCATTATCTTTCATTAAAGGGCACTGCTCAGGCCTGTCCAGCTTGAACTCATGAAAAGTACCCACTCAAAGCATAGAGCCCAGAACTGATTTAATGCATTGATTCAACTTTGGACCTTTTGGTAAAGCTACAGCTGACTTATACCATTTATTTTATTTAATAAGTTGTCTTGAACTCATGTGTGTGTGCATTGTGTAAAAGTCCTAGGAATTTAACCATTTAAAAACACAAAGAGCAATTTCTCATAAGGATGACTCCTTACCTTGGGAGCAAACTAGAAAATATTCCTTTCTACAAACAAGCTCCAGATCATCTCAAAATCTAAAAGATTAAATGAAGGCAGTTTGTTTCCCCCTAGCACTGCAGGCAGGGGTTGTCTTTTCAGCAATAAATGCATCACAGCATTGCTGGCATGATGTTTTTGAAGAGTGTCCAAGTTGTGAAATTCTTCTGAAAATGTGGGCTACAAAGCCCACCTCCCCTGACATGGTGATACTCAGGCCTCGCGATAGTCATTATAGATTGTCCTTATTTTTTTTAAAAAATGTCTATGACCTGAAATTAGACACATTTCTTATGTTAGAACCAGCTGAAGGTCAACATTTGGGACCTACAAAAACAGAGGGTAGAAGGGGATAGGGGATGGAGGAAGAGATTTAGGTCTTTTTTCCTAGGGCCAGGGGCAGGCAAGAAAAGTGGGGTGCTGGCCTCAGGCACAAAATTCAGGAGGGAGTCCAAAAAGCTTAGTAATTAAAAGAAGTGATATTTTAATGCAATATATAAAAAAGAATCAAATTGGCAAACTATGAGCCCTGGGTCATCACCTGCTTTGGTTTATAAGGTGTTACAGGAATCAGGACCAGGACTGGACTTACCTAAGTGTTTAAGTCAGATCCTGTCTGTATTTAAAATACTGATATTTTGCTCATTAGGGGATTTTTGCATTAATTTTGATTTTTAAGCAATATTATCTTAAAATGTTATTTATCATCTTTACCGCCTAAAGTTACTTTGTGCCCAAGGGGAATCACTCACTTATAACACCCTTAGATGGAAAAATGTTACAGAGAGATGGTGATGTTGGAGTGCTTGCATTCCATGGCTAGCAATAGAGCACTAAGTCAGTACTCTGGCAGGTGATTTTCTTTAAGGCATTTAACCCACATTTTTCTCATCTGCAACATGGTGGCAATGATGGTACTGACTTCATAAGGCACTGTTGAGGATTAACATAGTCTGTTCAGCACAGTGCCCAACATATGGGAGCAGCGAGCCTACGCTGGTAGCAGCCATAATAGAAATGAAGGGTAAGTTTACTAAGTTCTAAATGAAGGTAGATTATTTAGGCCCTTGCTTGTCTTCCTAAGGATTATTTTTTTCTTGTAGCAAAACATAGGTAACATAAAATTTACCATTTTAACCACTTGTAAGTGTACAGTTTTGTGGCACCAGGTGCATTCACATTGTTCTGTCTCCAGAACTTCTAAAGGTTTTGAACTATACTGTACAAGCTTAAAAAGATGATTGAAGGCTCTGGAGCAAAAATCTGGCCTCAGGGATCATGTGGGGAAACTGAACCTGGGAGGAGAATCTGGAGTGATGCCGAAGAGAGGAGGATAGGAAGCAGAAACCGGGAGTTCTCAGTGGTCCATGTGTGAAGCAGCCACAGCATTGATCAGGGAGGTAACATCAGGAGTAAAGAGCAGTGACAGAGAGAGGGGCTGTGGAACCCCATTAGACAACAGGAGGACTGAAGGGTGGAAGGAATCAAATGCGTGAGGCGAGATTTTGGAAAAGGGCACAACTCACTGAAAAGTTCTTTTAGGTATAGAAGCACTAGAGCTGTGGGTTGGACTGGCTTCTCCTTCAAGGTAGTGGTGTTCTGTAACCAGCTCCTAGTGGCAGAGCCAATTTCTAAATTTTCGGGAATTTTAAGAGTCAGTTGTTAAATACACCATACTTAAAAATTAAATATAAGCTTACAATTAAGTAAGTTACAGTAAAAGTAAATGTTATAGAGACAGTACTAATCACTTCCTAATTATTTTACTACGTTTAATGTCATTTCTGCTTTTGAGATTATTTAATCTATTGTATTCGTACAGTCAAATACTATATAACACTGTGCCTTGTATTTCTTTTCTCAATTCCACATTCACTGATATCCTGTTAGTAGCTAGAAACTGGCCATGGTGGAAGTATTTGCACCAGAAAATTTGCTAAGGCTACAAATTAAGGCTGGATTCATTGTCTAGACTCTAGACAGTGATTGGAAAAAAAGTTAATGATGTAGGTTATACTTAAAAGTGTGTTCTATCAGTAGCTATTATGCTAGAACTATATGTTAAATCAAGGTTTAATGGCTACAAATGCAAGAGAGCAGCAAAAGTCAAAAAAGCCTTCTCTGACAATCAATTGGGATCTAACATAAAGGATATGTTTGTTTTGTTATTATATATAAATTGTATGCCACATATTATTTGTATCCATAACATTTATAATAAATTTATACTTTTATAAGTGCAAAAATATTTTTGGAGAATTGGTTGAAGAACATTTATTAGCAGGTCATGGACCATAATTTTCTCTGATAAAGAGATTATTGTATGCCATGTGTTTCTGATTATATCCACCTTAAACCTGTCTTTTTGAAAGACAAACTCTTTGTTCTTTAGTAAAAATGGGAAACTGGACATATCCTGTACCTAGAAAACACTGAGATGTTTTTTCTTCAAGCAAAGGACAGCAATTCCTATACCTGAATGCTTTATTCTTATCACTTGCACTAATTAACAGATTTTTAGCACTACTATGTATCAGGCACTATGCAATGGACTTTGTTCACATTTCAGTCCTCACTCACCCCAAGGAAGGTCCTAGTGTTGTCCCCACTTTACATGTGGAAAGACTAAGGTAGCCTTACTCTCCTCGGCTTGTGTAATTAGGAAGTAGTGAGGTCAAGATTTCAGGGCAGATCTTTCTCTGATTTTTTCCAACCTCTTGATCCTGGTGCATTCTCTACAATATTGCCTACAAAAAATTTTGTGGAGGTAAAAGCTTCTACTTAAAAAAGATACAATATTTTGGTAATAGTTATAGATCACCTGCTCTGTCCCCATGCTGTGCTGAGCACTAGGAAATTCACAGAAATGGCGTCTGACTCTAGGAGCTCATCCTATTTACAAGCACTTAGTATTCAAGTGTGTGGTGCTCTCAACAGCTCCCAGTTTTAGAGTTGGAGCATTCAATTTCCAAACAAGCTTCTCTGTCCTGACAGCTGACTCCAATTTGGCTTCATTTGCTCTGAGGCCAAGACAATCATTTCTTATGTTTCTTATACTGATCTCCTAAATCTGCCTTGAAGGATTCACTTGGTTCTCCTCCCCCACTCCCAGTTCTTTGTAAGGCAGCTGGGTGATAATGCAGAAATCAAGCAGTAGGTAGCTCCGGTTAGGAGGTTCTTACAGGTAGTACTATTATCATTGTTAGTTACAGAGCCTTAAAGAAGAGCCTCCAATCAAAATTTTGTTCTGTCATGCATGCCTCAGCAACTCTACCAGGGTGTGTCCGAAAGGAGAATTTCAAGGGCTGTTGAGCACTATTGTTTCCCAAGTAGATCAGTACAAGAACATTTGACACTGGAGGCTTAGAATCTGAGATACATTGGAAGATATTTTCAACATAGGATGGTCCTAAAATTCTTTCCATGACTTTTCAAAGCAAGCCCAAGTTCACAAACACCTCATCCACAGTCAGCAGGGAAGGGATGGTACTTTGGAGATACTTCTTATTTTTCATTTCCTCTTTCTCCCTGTCTCCACTTCCAAGATAGTTTTCTTGCCTTCTACTTTCAATCTAGGCCACTAAATAAGATAGAAGTCAGAAATACTGTTGATAAGCATCTGTGATGCAAACAGAAACTTCAGTGAAGCAAGATACAAACAGGCCCACTAAAGATAGAAAAGAGAGCCTTCTGTTCACCAATGATTAAAAATAAAGATTCTAAAACATTAAGGACAATATAAATAAACCAAATATAAATAAGCATATATATTGGTATTTATATAAAGGCTTAGCTAAGCTTGTGTGGGTGTGTGTGTGTGTGTGAGAGAGAAAGAGAGAGAGAGAGAGAGAGAGAGAGAGACCAACCAAGACTAAGAGACAGCAGGGGGTCAGGATTGACAGGAACCAGAGTGGCTTCAGCTCGTGCTGGGAGAGTTGTTCTGTTCTCCTTTCCAGGAGAAACGGAATATAAAATTGTTAGGCATAAAAAGAACCTCTCACATATGGACCCTGGAGATTCAGTTCACATTCTTCCTTACTTTTTCTTTCACTGTCTCTTTTGAACTCGAGGGGGGAGCATTTCCTATGCCATTCACTTTTCTAGTTTTCAGATAATATATGAGAGTATAGAAAGAACTAAGGGACTTAAATGTCAAGATTTGTAAAAGTTGGCAAACTGGTTTCACAAAGTTTGCAGTTTGAGTGATGGCTCTACATAAGGCTTGGGAACAATGATAAGAAATGGGTCTAAGCAGGTAGTACTCACAGCAGACACTTGCTTAGTCCTTATTCTGTTTCAGGCACTATTCTGTGAGCATGCATTCATTAAACTACTCCTCCCAATGATCTTGAGAGGTAATAGCAGTATTATTATTATCATTACTATTAAATCATTTTTGCAGATGAGAAAACTGATGTCTGAGAGATAAGTAGTGTGCCTAAGTCCTCACAGCTAATAAGTTGAGAGCTGAGATTTGAATCCCTGCCTTCCACTAGAGACCAATGATTCTTCACTAGGGGCAAAGATTGCCCTGTATGACTTGTGGCCATATCTGTAAACATGAGATCAAATGTTTAACTTGTGAGTAGTTTGATTTCCCCATTGGCCCACTGAGCCACCCTACTTCCGTATTCTCTGGTGCAGAGAGCAAAGTCCTCTTGAATGACCTTGTGCTTGGCTTCTGGCTGACTTTATCACAGAGCTCCTGGCTGTTGCTTTTTAGGTTGAGATACAGTTTTAGAAACCTCATTCCAGAGTTACTAAGTCCTTATATCCATCCTATCTGAATGCATTCACTGTCCTTCAGTGTGCTACCCAGGGATTCTGAAGGCACAGAGATGTGATTTTTATTAAGTCAGATGACATGCAAAATACAAAGAGGTGAAAGAGCAAGACTCTGTCCCAGGACCCTAGAATCTACTAGAGAAAATAAGGTTATTATATATGAAAAATTAGTTTAAAAACCAGCATGAAGGGGAAGGAATGAGGAAGGGGCCCAGGCCTGAGGATTATTGGATCCATTGCCTTAAGCACTGGGCAATGGCCAGTTCCCTGGGAGTTTCGAAGGAGGCCAGCAATTTAACTGGGAAGCACCCTGCAGGGACCAGTCTTGCACTGATTGAATTTCTAAGCACAGTCATGTAGCTGGAAGTTAAAAGCTCAGGTGCCTGAGGGACAAGGCGAGTGATATAAAGGAATGAATCAGGCCCGTATGAGGAAATGGGGTGTGGAGTGGGTTGTGCTAAGTTGGAATATGCATGGCCCCACTAGAGCGGGAAACTGATTCTCTAAAAAAAACTAAATAGCTAGAGAGCAAGACAAACACATAAATGAAATACATCTGTGCACTGCTAATTTGCAACTACTTAAAAGAGCTTTTATCTTTTTAGGGATTCAGAGGTACAGACTGAATCTGCTTCTGACTTTCCTGCTATTTGAACAAGTCACCTTATCTCACAGATTCTGAGAGTCTTCCCATATAAGGTGGTGGAAGTGGCCCAGAGGCAGAAAAGCTGCGGCAGTCCTTTTCTTTCCTCAGAACTGGAGAAATTGTGTTAGTGGCCTTTAAACTGAGCTTTGGCCAATGAACAGAGCACCACCACCAGCAGCAGAATAATGATTAATATTCATGAATTTGCAAGCTGTGGGGCTGAGTGGCTTTCCTTTTAGAAAAGGAAAGGAAAGGGAGACAGGCAGGCAAGAGCAAGCATGGTGTGCACAGAGACAAAGAGAGAGAACTAAATTTCTCTTTAGTTAATGCTCACTCAGTGCAATCCAATGACTTTTTTAATGATTATTCAATCTCACAGTTAAAGGGTGAACACCATTCATTCACTTATTTAACACATTTATTGAGTACCTGTTATATGCTAATAATAGGTCAGTGTTAACTTGTCTAGGACCCATCCTTATAAGCTGGCCTTCCTGAAAAAGGCATGGCCTCCTTCTGTATTCTGTGGAACCCAGCCAGCCAAATGCCAGCCACATTAAAAATTAATTCTGACTTCCAGCCAAGATGTAGGCATAGGTATGGACATACTGTGCCTCCTTGCACAACCAAAAGAAGGACAACAACAAATTTGAAAGTGAAAAACAACCAGAACTGAAAGAAAATCAAACTGTATGAAAATCTGAAAAACCAAGGAGTTAAAGAAGAAACATTCATCCAGACCCATAGGAGGGGCAGAGGTTGGCAGCCAGGCAGAGAGGACTTGCGGCAAGATGGTAGCTGGTGGACCTAGCGAGGCAGCAGACTGTGCACTGGGCAGTTCCACATTTGCATGCAGATAAACCAGGAGGAACAACTGGGGAGCTAGATAGACTGAGCAACCCAGGGTTCTAGCATGAGGAAACAAAACCTCAAACCTCTGATGAAAACACCTGTGGGGGTTAAGGCAGCAACAGGAGAAACTCTCAGCCTCACAGGAGAGTTCATTAGAGAGACCAACAGGGTCCTAGAATGTACATAAGCACA
>PVKM010004739.1:0-50861 GCA_004027735.1 Carollia perspicillata | reverse complement strand
TATAAATTATTGATACATTAAAAAACTAGAAATAATTTAAATCCCATTGTTTGATCCACTAGAAACAAATGTTAGAAGTTGATAATAAACAAAGCAGCTCATTGAAAATATTTTAAAAAACCAGGTTGCAGCTACTTGTCCCTGTTTATTTGTTTTCCCATTTTACATTGTATTAGAATTTTTAACCGGGCCCGTGACCCAACAGGAAAAGACCGCATTTCCCACAATTCCTCTATTCAAGATGCAGCCATGCGACTCGTGTGAATGGCAGTGCAATGCAACTTACACTTTACAAATCGTTTGCTTTCTCCTTGTGCCTCTGTGGGGACTGCCAGAGCCATCTGAAAATCATGACAGAGAAACTACCTGCTGTCGTATAGCAAGACAGAAAACGGCAGAGCTGCTCTTAGCCCTGGGCTGCCTGTGTGGACATTTACCGGATTTGCCGTGTATAATGCACCCCCACATTTGTGGCCCAAACGTTCAGGAAAAAAATCTTCCATTTTAATTTTTTAATTCAATTATTTATTTATTTATATTTAGAAAGAAAACCGATGATCATATTCCAGGGTACTATTGTGCATATGGATATTGATATTACTTTCTGAAGTTATACTTTTAATGAATAAGCACTAATAAAAGAATTAAAAACATTTATATAGATATGGAATCAGTACTACCCATGTATAGTGTGCATCCTTATTTTTCCCTCAAAAAGTTGGGCAAAAAATGCACATTATAGACGACAAAATATAGGACCTTATTGTAGTCACTGCCGATTGGGACCTCTCAGAGCAGCCAAACCTGATTTCCCACTACTCTGTGTCTTTCTGTGAGTTGAATAGGAAACCCTTTGGAGCTGAGATTATTGAAAAGATCACGAGAACACTGGAAATAAGATCTTACATATTGATGTGGCAGCATCTTGCTGTTAGAGCATGGTACAAGAGAAATAAATATAGGTTTCTAAGAATATTTTTGAATGGAACACAGTTACATGGATGATTTAAACATCTTTGCTCTAAACCACAAATGCCCGTATAAGCCATTCCTTTTAACCCCCACCTCCCACAAAAAAGTGTGTTCCTGTGTGAGTGTGTGTTTGGATGATGAGTCTGTTCTGTCCGACAGATTTAAATGCAGTACCTGTTAGGTAGCATTGAAAGCGGCTCTGATGTGTGAATTAAATGCTTTGATCTGTTCTTCTAAAAAAAAAAGATCTTATATATTGAAAGCCGAAAGTGTATCTAGCATGCATTCTTTCAGGGCATTTCTATTCAATCATTAAAAGTTGCATCATAATAAAATTAATCTAAGGAAAGCAAGACAAAAGAAATAAATATAAAAGAAGAGGTTAATCAAGACTGATAAAACCGAGAAACTACCAATGAAGTTCACCATGTATAAAACAATGTATTACAAAGTAAAATGAGATCTAATTCTAAAAGTTATAGAAATTGACAAGAGAATATGATATTTATATTAACAAGTGTGAATACTGGCAGTTTGGTAGGAAAATATATGTTAATCAAATTGAGTCAGGATAAAGAAAAATTGAATAGACCAGTAACTTTGAAATACTGCATTTTGCCATATATGATGTGCCCTTATTTGCCCAAATTTTTGCAGGAAAAAGAAGGATGTGCATTATACGTGGGTAGTACCTGGAATACCTTGTATCTGTTCTTCTGTTATAATATGATAGAAATATCTCTCTTAAACTATCATTAGCATCATATTTAATGGTAAATGCTAAAGGCATTTTATAAAGACTACAAAGAGGACAAGAATACTGTTTTTCTTTCCATTTTATTGAGATACGATTGACATACAGTGCTGTATAAATTTTTGTGCAGTTTGAGCCAAGAACAAAGCAATATTATTATTATTTCTTAGTGTTATTCTAGGAACTACAACAATAAAACAAACAAAAACTACAACAATAAAAAATTCAATAGAAAAAAGTGATGGAAATAAAAAAGTCCAGTTAAAAAACTACACTAGTATTTTTCTATATGTGAGAAACAACCTATTGGTAAGTATAATAGAAATACATATAATTAAAATTTCAACAAAGATGATTTTTAAGTTAAGGAAAATATCTAGAACTATGAGAGGGTATTCAAATAAAAATAAGTAAATGGAGACATAACATGTTTTTGATAAGATGATCCAATAAATTATCAATTCCCCTCAGCTTAATTTACATATTTAATGTGACTTCTATCAAGACCCCAACACAGGTATTTTGAGCCTATCAAATTTTTTTGTGTGGAAATATATGAAGTCAAGAATATGCAATCACATGCAACAGTTTTTTAAACATTGTTTTTCCTGAGCTGTAATTAATACAGTAAAATGTACAAGTCTTGATTTTATAGCTTAATGAGTTTTTACAAATGCATGTATCCCTTTGACCACCACACGAGATGTAGGACATTTTCATACCCCTAAAAAGTTCCTTTAGTAGCCTTTCCAGATGACAGCCTCAACCCAAGAGTAATTACACTGTGATTTCTATCATCATAGATTAATTTTTCTTGGTATTCAATTTCATAAAAATGAAATCCTATAGTAGTAGGTATTCTTTTGTATTTTTCTGACACTCATATATGGACTATGGTTATCCGTATCAGTCATTTGTTCTTTTTTATTGCTCTATTAAGAGTCCATTGTATGACTATAGCATAACTTGTTTATCTATTCTATTGATGGGCATTTGGATTATTTTAAATTTTTGGCTGTGAGGAATAAATGTGCTATGAACATTCTTGATCAAATCTTTCTGTGGCTACATGCATTCATGTCTCTTTGGTATGTATAGAGGAGTAGAACTGCTGAATCATGGGGTAGATGAAAGTTTAACGTAATTAGAAACTGACCAACATCTTTCCAAAGTGATTTTTACCATATTTCACTCCCACCAGCACTGTACGTGAAGCCCAGTAGCTCCACATTCTCATCAGCATTTGATATTTGTCAGCCTTTTAGTGTTAGCCATTCTGTGGTATAAATGGTATCTCACCATTTTAATTTTCATTTCCCTCATTGTCTTAGTCTGTGGGGCTGCTATAACAAAAATGCCATAGACTGCATGACTTGAAAGCATTTCTTTCTTTTTGGTATTTTTTTGGTATAATTCCATTTATATGAAAAGTCTAGAAGAGGCAAATCTCTAAAGACAAAAAGCTGATTAGTGGTCGCCAAGGGCTGGAGAAAATGGAGAGTGGGCAGTGACTGCTGATGGGTACAGGGGTTTGTTTTGGGGATGATGAAAATGTTTGGGAATTAGGCAGTGATGGTTGTGTGACCTCATAAATACACTAAACTACATAGAATTGTACACTTTTTAAAATGGTGAATATTATGGTATTTTCTCAATGAAGAAAATGAAAAAGTAAAAAACAGAATGCAAAGAACAGAACAAAAAACCAGGCCTCTTATTCCCTCTACTTTTCCTTTCACCTCCCTATTCTTCAGAATCATTCTGAGCACCAGTGAGTCTTTACCCTTGTAACTCTGTGTTGATCAGGGCATGGTGGGGATGTCAGAGTCCCAGTGTGCCCAGGGTCAGTTCAGCGACTGCTAACTCCCTGATTGGACCCTCATCCCCACATTTCCATTGAGTGAGGATATCAGGAGCCACATTTAAGTATAGGTATGTGGAAAACACTTTATGGAGAAACTCCTGCACTGGGCAGCTATCAAACATGGCTAGGGGCTCTGTATCGGAGGGTGTGAGAATCAAGAGTGGATGAGAAAGATTTAGTGAGTGCGTAACTGCCTAAGAGGCAGGAGGCCTGGCTTTCACTGGCTCTGATGCCCCTTCCTGAGTGGTCTATGGCTGATTCCTTTCATGCCTTTAGATTCAGTTCCTCACCCTCACACCCATCATTCCTTAAAGAAAGAAGGACCTAGTCTCTCCAAGTGCCAGCTCTGCCAATGATTTGCTGTCTGACTTTGGACAAGTAGGTATCATTCTCAGGTTCTCAACTGATCATTCATACATTGAGAAGATTAGACCTGTCACCCGACCTTCTCCAGACCAGAAGGCTTTATTTTCATGTTCTGACTGCTTTCTCCGCAAGCCTGGTTTTTGATCCATTGTGGAATGTTCTGCGTTCATGGTATCTCAGCTTCCTTGAGTTCCCCGAACTGGGTCTAGAGCCCATAAACTAGTCTGTATGTGAGTGAAAATGATTAATTACAGATATTATCTTACATGTCTTCTATTCTCTGCATTTTAAAAACATTCTTTTCCCCCATGTTTTAATTTGTTTACATTGGCCTGTCTTCAAATTCATTAATCATTTCTTCTGCTACATCTAGTCTGATATTAAGCCTATCCAATGCATTCCTAATCTTAAGTATTTTAGAATGCCTTTTTTAAAATTACTATTAGGGGTTTACGTCCTCTGTTGAAATTATACATGTTTTCATATATGAGGTTTATTTTTGCTCTAATTTAAAAAACATTTCTCATGCTGATTTTATAGTCATTTTCAGCTAATCTCACATTTGGGTCATAATTTTCTTAGAATACAAGTCACATTTCCTTGTTCTGTCCATGAACTGTAACTTTTTGTTATGTTTAAGAACCATAGAGACTGAAGTAAATATTACTTTTGCCCAGAAGGGGCATACATTTCTTCTTCTCTAAGGAAGCTTGAAGGGAGGACTGGGGAGGGTTTTTGCTTTACTCCAACAGGAATTTAATAGGATTCAGGCTGGTCTGCAGCTTTAGTTACTTTCAGGTTGCATTTGTTTTCCAATTTCTTGGGCATGAAATCTTACCTGTATATATAATAACCTCTTCCTTCCCGTGGACTTTTGGACCTGTGTTTGCTCTCCAGCTTTGCTCCCAGATTCCCAGATGCCTCTGCCAGACACCGAGTAGAAGTCCAGTGGGGAGAATTGTTGCAAGGACAAGCTCTGTATTTGGGTTCCCAAGATTCTATTTCATTACATCCACTCACATGGCCCATTCATTATGCCAGTGAAAGTTTCACTGGTTTCTCCTTAACCCACAGGATTCTTTCTGCAGAAACTTGGCAAGTGCTCCCAGGAGAAAAGCAGGCCAGGGTCTCTGCTCACCCAGGAAGGGCCTGTCCCTCTCCCGAAGGCTTCCGATTCTTTTCATTCATAGGTCTCTAGTGTGTTAAAACATAGGAATTTAAAATGTATCCATATTTTTCTAATTGTTCTGGTGAAAACAATGGTCTGTCACAACCTTCTACATCTTAAACTGAAGTAAAACTCTGCAATAAAACTCTGCAATAAAATTGTAAAAACAAAGAATGAGGTGGCATTTGCATCAAAGAATTTTAGAACATAGTATAATTTTACATTGTGGTGTTGGCTCAAGAGTAAACCAATGTAGCTTAGTAAAGCAGAATAGAATGTCAAGAAACAGAAAAGGTTTTAGCTTGTGATAAAGAAGAAAGATGATTTATCCCCCAATTTTTCAGGGTAATATCTCATTCAACGTAAGGAAAAGAAAAAAAAGTAAAGTTACTGCCTTTTCTCACCAATTACTTCAAACATTATTGCATAAGAGTTAATTTGAAAAATAACACTACAAAAGAAAACCTCTAATAGATTCTGCTTATAAGGTTAGTAAAATATTTCTAAACATTAAATTAAATAAAAAATTATAAAGGGGGACAAAAAATAAAAATTTTCTACTTTGGAATTATTATAAACAATTTTAAGTACTACTCTAAAATAGGTAAAATATTTATTTATATTAAATAGATGACACAGTGCTATCATCCTTAAAATATAAAGAGCTTTTATAAATCACTAACAAAAAGGCAAACCGAAAAATATCTTAACAGGTAATTCACAAGCAAAAACATAAAAATGACTTACAAATATATAAAAAATGTTTACATCATTAATAGTCAAAGTTCTCTCACACCACCTTTGTCCTTCCCCTTTGAGGGATGGGAAATAACTTTAATAGGCTAATAGGCTTTTATATGATAATTTTAAAATAAATTAAAAATTAGGGAGTGAATTGCTTAAATCATAGTTAACATAACACATTTAGAAAACTGCTTTGCTTCTGTTCAGTTCACTTGACTACTTAGTTTTTTCTGTGCCCATTTTGTAACACTAAGGTTAATATGATTCTTTGTGTAAATTGATTTTCCCAGAGCTCACCAGACCAGAGGTGTGGATATGGGTCACTGCTGTCATAAATTCTACTGGCACTTGCCCAAGGCTGATAAAGGATGTCAAGTCCTTTGAAGTCTCTCTTGGTTGTTTGTCTTGCACCTTTGGCTCATATTCTTCCACCACGTGCACTGTTTTGAATGTCTGACATTCATAAAACTTCAGGAGAATCGCGACTTGGCATCATCACCACTGCCGGTGCGCACTATAACAACACGGATGGCATTGCCCAAAGGTGGTTCCCCAAGTCCTCAGGCCCTTGGGCTGCCTAAGTGACATTGCAGTTTTTCCAGTCTTCACCAAACCAAAGCTATGCTGTAGGCAGGCAGAAGGGGGGAGTCTGCACCCTTCCTGACTCTGTGTCATATTTTGTCGCTTGGGTAACAAGCTATGTGCACCTTTTTTTCCCTTCAGGGAAACAGTTTCTTTACCTTTTTCTTACAACCCTTCTGTGTATTCCCAGGTGTCAGGCCAGGACCAAGAACGAGTTGTACCCTTTTCTTCCACCCCTGTTAGAGAGCGGACTCCCACACTCAGTTCACCTGGACCTTCTGCTCACATGAATGAGCACGGTCAAAAGGATACCCAAGCTCCCCAGTCCACTCCTTATCTGCCATGCCCAGATATGAATGACTCTCCTTTAGACTCATCCACAGCACACAGGAACACACTCGTCGGCCGAGTTAGAAACGAACAATGCTGCATTCTTGTATTTTTTCCTGAGTTTATCCTTTACAGATGTCAGGAAGTGATGTTTCATTCCTTTATCTACTAAAAAAATTCTTTTTTCCCCATCGTGGAAACTTTCCTTCAAACGGGCTGTACTGCAAACACTTGTCTGACCTTGGATAACCCATTTTGCTCAATGGCCCTCACTTTCTTTCTCCATATGATAAGTCAATATCTCTATTTATTATGTTCTCAGGACACGGTGAGGCCCAAGTTATTGACTACAGAGAAACAAATGGCAGAGAGGCCCAAGACAGGCATAGTGAAAATCTGGAAACTAAGCCAATGAATCAACTCACGAGGCAAAAACCTCCATAAGAGAGAGGACTGACCTGCTGGGCTTCAGTCCCTCAGGGAGTATTGGTTTTGCCTTTCTTGCTAAAGTGATGGCAACCAGGCTGGGGACTTCGGATAGATTATTTATTCAATGTGACAGCCCCTCCTCCTCTCTCTGTCTCTCCAACCCTTTAGCCATGACCTTTCCAGATTCTTCAAGTTTTTAAAACAAACTTCATCAAAGAACCAGCATTAGGTGAATCGGCATTGATTGCCTGAGTTACCTTTGTTCTTCTTGTCTCAGAGAGAAGTTTAAACATTTCCCAGATGATCTTCTTTTTTAAACTGAGATACAATGACATATAACATGATATTAGTTTCAGGTGTACAATATCATGATTCAATACCTCCATACACGGCAGAACGATCACCACAATGCGTCTCGTTACCATCCATCGCCACACAACTTTTATTTTGTGTGTGATGAGAACTTTTAAGGTTTACTCTCTTACCAGGTGATATTTACCTATGGAAATTAACGGCAGCAACAGCAGCCTTTTAAAATTTTAAATCACCTCCCTGATGCTCAGGAAAAAAAAAAAAGGTTCTGTAGTTCCAACTGCCTGTGTGGTGGCAAGAAAAAATGAATGCTTGGAAAAGGCCTGTTGATGACAGCTTTCTCTTGTTAGAAGAGAGGTTGCTCAATGAGAAATGGGAGATCACAGATCTTCCTCTGTGGGAACCAAAAGATAGAGTTATAATACCCTAACGAAAACAAACCCTTCTCCTTCGGTGAGCTGCTCAAACACAATGCTGCTCGAATACTGCGCCAAGTTAGGTAGGGAGGCCTGCGACACGGTAATTACTCCAAGGAGGCTGCAGGGAAAGGAAAGTACATTCCAGACACCTAATCATTTACAATTGAGTTTAATGAGGTAATAATTTACAGCTTTGGGGGTGGAAGTATGGAAAGGTCCCTGCCAGGAGTCGGGCAGACACTTTAAAATCCTGGAGTTTAATGAAGGCATTGGAGGGTGGACTCGTGCAGCCAAACTTGTGTAATTTCATCTGCTCGGGGCTTGGACAGGAAGTGAATGACAGGGCACTTGGGACCTACATCTGGAAACAACATGTTTCAAAGGATTTTATAAATCCAGCAGTAAAAGAAGAAGAAGAAAGGAGAAAAAAAAAAACCCCAGAGGTGAAAGGGCATAATTAATGGGGGGTGGGGAAGCACAACAGGGAAGGGCCATGGCAGGTTCTTTCGAGTTTGAAGAAATAACATTTCATGATGTCAAGGTCAGTCGTTGATAATAATTGACAAAACATGCTTGTCAAGCCCAACACGAAAACAAGGGACTGGAGTTTCCACTGGGGATAGGATTTGGGTGAAGACCCTAACGTAGTTCAGGGTCTCCCCTGAGCATCCCCGAATGCCCCTTTGCAGTCTTCCAGCAGCGTTGCCTGCTTCATTGTTATCGTTTCTAGGTTCACGATATCCTGAGTTAATCTCACTGTTTGTTCACTGCTACGTTTCAAACACAGCTAATGCACGGAGGGAGTTGGTCTCAGAGCTGGAAGGGGCTCAGGGCACAGTTACGGAGCACGGTGGCAATGAGTAGCTGCTAGAGCGGCCTTTCGTCCTATAACGCCAGTGACGGACATGCACAGAAATCAGGGTTAGTTTTCTTCTCACTTAGGTGGAATTTCCTTCCTCTTTCACTGTATGTTACACCCCATTTCCACTCTCCTAAGAATAAACTGGGTGCCTCGCAGTGTCCAAATTCTCAAAAACATAGTTTGTTTATAACCCAGTCTCCTCATGTTTTCCTTCTCTAGTTGTTTCTGAAGCCAGAAAAAAAGTTGAGAAAACAATGAGGGGAGATCAAATGGAATAGAGGGGAGCCGTTACACACTTCTTGACTCCAAAGAACATGGATGCAGGTTAAAACGCATCCCACCATCAGGCTACTATTAGATATTCAAGAAGGAAATATTATGTGACTTGTGTGTGAGGCCCGTGAGTGACGCTGGGAAAGGGACGTCAGACTCACAGCAAACTGTTCTATTTACCCCGTGAACGCTCCTGGTCAAAATCAGGATCACTGATAACAGTGCTTGAGCGTGTACTCTGCTAAGTGGCTTATGGGTATTATTTCATTATTTTTTTTCAGTGACCCTGAAATAGGTCATACGTTTCAGTGAACGTATGAAATAGGTCATACCTTCCCCCCGTTTTGCAGATGACAGAGCTGAGGCTTATGGGAGTTGATAGGTCGAGAATAGTAGGATGATAGGTAGAAAGGAAAATTCACACTTGAACTCCATCTGATTTGAGAGCCTCTGGTCTTCTTAACTCCAATGCTATATTGCTTGAATTTTACATGTTTGGCTACCAGGTTGTAGGGACTTAAAAAAAGATTTGGCTAGATACTAGAGCGATGGTCCTACATCTAGAAAACCATTTCATGCCCCCCTGCCCCCAAGCAAAAATTCTATAAAGTATCTCATCTGATATTTGAATACAGGAAAGAAAGGAGTATTTTTTCCCTCACCAATACTTTTTTTTTTATCACAGATCTTAGAAGCTGGCTCAAAGAAAAGGGGAAATTGGTTTCAAAAGCTTTATTTTCCTATTTTCTGTGTCTTAATTTCAAACACAGTCTTCCCCTGATTAAAAATCATAAACGAGTTTTTCAGTTTTTCAGGGTCTTTGGTCACCTTTTGAAAGTCTGGGAAGGTCTGTAGACTGGAACAGCAATTATTCTTTGGAAAGCCGTGTCTGCCTGTCCGCAATAAGAAACGTGTGACAAGGTCATTAGCTATGGTTTTAGTCCACGTGAACTGGGAAGGACTTTCAAGTTAAATAAATCTTCACTGTGGGACAGAAAACAAGCTTCCATACGCTACTGCTAATGCCAGCAGTGAAATCTGAGATAAGACGTGCTAATGAGGGTGGAAAAAATTAGAAACTTTTAACATTAACCTCTTATTTCCCTCTCTTTCTGGTCTGTGAAGTCAATGGCCTGATTATTGGAATTTCCTTTGGTACTGCTAAATTTATTTCCAGTTTTAAGAACACTACATCGCTAATCTTAGCAAAACCAATCTCTTACTTGGAAAAAGTATAATTAGTTACGTGCAAATAAGACTATTTTCTCTCTTTAGAGGATCACCAAACTACTAAAGTAAGATCCTGCCATTTCCCAGACCACTTAATACCCACATGCGTTGGACTGTTGATATCTCACATTAGTTCCATGATGCCAGAGTTGTCATATACTTATTACCTATCAAGTTAAAAATAAAGATCAAGTGCACTTGCTGTTTCTGTTTCTATCCTTTGGAGGATACACTAATATCCTTACCCAGCATGACTAGGGGTTGAGCTCTTGTAATAGATTACTCGCCCCCCCCCCCCAGAAATTTTACCTCTCTAAATGTAGGATTTCAAAACTTACAACTACCACAAGTGATACAGAACCTTGGCTAATCCCATGCTGACTTCTGCCCACTGGAGCTGAAAGATGGCAGAAGGTGGGGTCCTGGGGGAAGGGACAAAAGGAAAGATAATGGAACAACTAGGATTAAATATTTTCCCAGCTTTATCAAGGTATAATATTGATGTATAATTGATTAACAAATTGGTATATGTTTAAAGTGTAAAAACAAAAACAAAAAAACTTACAACCAGATTTTATATTTCTCTTTTCCAAAATATATGATGTGTTTGCCATCTTTTTAAAAGGAAGCTACTGAATACAACTTAGCCTTATCTTTCCCCATCTCAGATTGTTGACTTATCAATTATTACCTCATGCTACCTTGTATTTGACTGTGTGCTAGGAGAGTCAGCCCTGAAGCGTGAAGGACTATTGAGGTGTGAAGGGTTAAGCTAAGGCTGAATGAAACCACAGTTGGTCATTTAAGTTCTTGCAAGACAAAGGCTTCTGGAAATTGTGTGTGTAAATGTTTGGGGGTGTGGTCCCTCTAGTACCATCCTCAGAGTTGGCTGCTTTTAATCTTCTGTGGGTGGAATACCTAGCCATAAATTTGGCTCTGAGAGAACCTGCTAAGCTCCTTGCGTGTAAGCTTGGGCTTTGGGACAGCTGCGTAGGTCATTTGTAGGTTGTGGTTGGTCCATTTCTCATTCTGGACTGTGTTGTAGATATCCCAGACTGCCAGACTACTCACCCCCGAGTAAGCAGGCAATTTCGCTGATGTCACGCTTATTTTGCAAACTATTAAGTGATTTCACAACTCTCCATCTCACATCTTCCTGCTGTTATGGATCCTGCTTCACTGATGATACTACCATCTATTCCAGTAACCCCTGTCAGAGACACAGATAGTAGCATGAAGCTTTGGGGTGCATGATTTTAGAGTCAGGTACATCTGGGCTTGACTGTCTGCTCCCCCTCCTGATAATTGCATGATCATAGGCATGGTCATTTATTTATCTTACCCATCTATTTAGCAAATATTTATTGAATACCTAGTATGTGCCAGGCAATGATCTGGGCCCTTAGGATAGAGTTCTTGGAGAATACAGCTTAGTTGGGAGAGGTAGGCAAAACCAAGCAAGTGAATATATGGTATGTCAAATGGTGGTGGTGCAAGGAATTGGAGGATAGAGAGTGTGAGCTATGCATTCAAGAGAGAATGGGAGGAGTGGGATTTGAGACACTAGGTATAGTCAAGCTTTTATGGAAGTTTTGCAGTAGAGGAAGGCAGAAATGTGTTAAGGTAGCTGGGAGGGAATGTGAGGTCAAGTGAGGACTTTCTTTTAAGAGCTAGCATTTTTGTCTGCTGATGTGAATGGCTTAGCAGAGAGGGAAATTGAAGAGGGAGAGAGGAGAGAGTTGTTGAAGGAAAACAGCTTGGAGGCCAAGGGTTTATCCATAGCCACAGGAGGGATGGTGGAGAATAAGGGCATACATGCCAATTCTTGTTTTTCTATTACTTCTGTTTTCTCAGTGAAAAAATAAAGTAGGCTCATCATCTGGAGAGAGGATGGGGAGGAAGCACTAGAAGTTTGAGGAGAGAGAGCAATGTACAAACTAGTCATTTTATGGAACAGGTGAATGAATGAGCTACGGAAATAGAGTTGAATTGCCTATAGGCTCGAAGGGACCATTTGAGATTAGTGATCATCATTGTAAAGCTAGATCAGTTATTTTCTTTTCATGCAACATACTTCCACTGCTTTTCTGCCTTTTTTGGTTTTGTTTTTTAAAAGTATATTTTATTGATCATGCTGTTACAGTCGTCCAATTTTTTTCTACCTTTTATTCCCCTCCACACCACACTGTACCTCCCATCAGCTTTACCACCTCAGGTCATGTCCAGGGTTTGTAGATATAAGTCCTTTGGCTTCTGCATTTCTTATACTATTCTTAACCTCCCCCTGTCTATTTTGTACTTACCACTCATGCTTCTTATTCCTTGTACTTTTCCCCCATTCTCTCCCTCCTGTCCCTCCCCGCTGATAACCTTTTATGCAATCTCCATTTTTGTGATTCTGTTCCTGTTCTAGTTGTTTGCTTAGTTATTTAGGTTATTTTTTTAGGTTCAGTTGTTCATAGTTGTGAGTTTGTTGTCATTTTACTGTCCATATTTTTGATCTTCTTTTTCTTAGATTTGTCCCTTTAACATTTCACATTATAAGGGCTTGGTGATGATGAACTCCTGTAACTTGACCTTATTTGGGAAGTATTTTTTCTGCCCTTCCATTCTAAATGATAGCTTTGCCAGATAAAGTAATCTGGGTTGTAGGTCCTTGCCTTTAATGACTTCGAATACTTCTTTCTAGCCCTTTCTTGCCTGTAAGATTTCTTTGGAGAAATCGGCTGATAGTCTTGTGGGCATTCCTTTGTAGGTAACTGTCTCCTTTTCTCTTGCTGCTTTTAAGATTCTCTCCTTGTCTTTAAACTTGGCTAATGTAATTATGATATGCCTTGGTGTGTACTTCCTTGGGTGCAACTTCTTTGGGACTCTCTGAGCTTCCTGGACTTCCTGGAAGTTTATTTCCTTTGCCAGATTGGGGAAGTTCTCCTTCATTGTGTTTTCATATACGTTTTCTTAAGCTTGCTCTTTTCCTTCTCCTTTTGGCACCCCTGTGATTCAGATGTTGGGATGTTTAAAGTTGTCCTGGAGGTTCCTAAGCCTCTCCTTATTTTTCTGAATTCTTTTTTCTTCATTCTGTTCTGGTTGAATATTTCTTTCTTTCTTTTGCTCAGAATTGTTGATTTGGGTCCCAGTTTCCTTCCCTTCACTGTTGGTTCACTGCATATTTTTCTTTACTTCACTTTGCATAGCCTTCACTCCTTCCTCTATTTTGGGACCATACTCAACCATTTCTGTGAGCATCCTGATTACCAGTGTATTAAACTCTGCATCTGATAGGCTGGATAGCTGTTTTTCGCTGAGTTATTTTTCTGGAGTTTTGATCTGTTTCTTTCATTTGGGCCATATTTCTTTGTCTTGGTACACCTGTTATATTTTAAGGGGCAGGGCCTTAGGTACTCCCCAAGGCAGGGCAGCCCTCTTTGTTGGGCTGTGGCTCTGTATGTAGGGGAGGGGTCAGAGAGGGAACAATGCTCCTTGCTCAGCTCTCATCTGGCTTTCATTCACTTCCCCTGCTACTCACAAGCAAATTGGGCCCTTCTGTTATGATCCCTGGGTGGGTGCATTTATGCACATTCTAGGGCCCTGTGGGTCTCTCTAACAAACTCTTCTGTGAGGCTGGGAGTTTCTCTCACTGCTGCAACACCCATAGATTTTTACAGCCAGAGGTTTTGAGGCTTTCTTTCCCCACGCTGGAACCCTGGGTTGTACTGTCTGTCTGACTCTCTAGTTGTTCCTCCTGGCTTATCTGAATGCAAATGTGAGACCACCAGCTGCTGCTTTGTCTGCCTGGTCCTCCAGCTGCCTTGCCGAGTGCCTGCTCCTCCCTAGTTGTCCATCTCCACCCGTCCTACCAGTCTGGATGAATGTTTCTTCTTTACCTTCTTGGATGTCAGACTTCCACACAGTTCAATTTTCTGGCAGTCTGTTTGTTTTTTGTTTTTAAATTTGTTGTTGTCCTTCTTTTGGTTGTGTGAGGAGGCAAAGTGTACCTACTTATCCCTTGGTCTTGGCCAGAAGTCTGCCTTTTTTTTTTTTAAAGTTTGTAATACCACCATTGCTTCTAAGAAGCACTGGATAGTTTTGCTTCCATCCTCCCCTTCACATCCTCCTTCATAATTTCTTTCCCTTCTTCCTCCTCCCTTAAGAAAGTAAGTTAGTGGTTTTGTCTTTTGAATTTCTGGAACAGCTTACATGCACCTTTATGATAGCACTCTTCAATAAACTGCACTCATTTCTTTACATTTCTGCCTCCATCCTCACCCCTACCATGCATGAACTTGTATTCCTAGCCCTTCTTTACAATGCCTTCATATTATAGATTTTTAGGTGAATGTTTACTGAATGGAAGAAGGAAGGAAAAATAGAATTCTGCCTCTCATTTCCATATATACAGTCATTTCAGGTGTCTTATTTCTAGTACTCAAAGATTAAAAAGCAAATAACCCTTTATGAGTCTAGAGATGGAATGACAGTGATTTTTCTTTGGATTTATTTGGGAGAGTCCATTTATCTTCTGAATTACTTGTTATTTTTCTTCTGGTGTGTCTTAACAATGAATATTTCTTGGCACCCCTTTAACAAGACAAAGTCAAAAAAGGTTTATTTTCCAACAACTGTTTTCCTTCCAGATAGTGGTAAATTACACAAAACATTTCTAGGTTAACCAAGGCAACTGAGAGATTTTGACTTTGACCACGGCTGAGGCAATTTGCTTTGTAGATGGCTGCAGGCACCGAGAGGTTCCTGAAGCCAGTTGGGGGGCTGTAATTGATTTCAGATGTGCTCTGCATAACACTGAAGATAAACGTCCCAGAGGTAGATTATTGGAGAGCTCTTTAGCTGTTTCTAATAAAATTTTCTTAAAAATTCCAAGATAGTTTTTCAACAGATGCCTGTAATAATTCTAGCATGAAGTAGTGGTCCTGAATGAAAACTACATGTTTGTTAATAATTTTTCATTTCCCCCTAATTACGAAAGGGCTTCATGGTCTTGGTAGAAAAATTGAAAATTACAGATTGCTATAGAGAACACAATAGAAAGACTCACTAGGTATTTATTTATACATACACTTATACAGAATGTAGTTTTGTGTATTGACTTTTATGTGACATTATATCCCGAGTTTTTCTCTCATTACAATTTTTTTCAGAGGATGACTCCAATAGTCTTGTAATATTAAATATCAGTGTTCTTTTCACAGGTTTCCATGCAGTTTTGGGGATCCTTAGTGGTGTCTTGGGGCCACCATGGGGCTTGGGGGAAGCAGGAATTGGAAGGGAGGCCATTGAGTCAATTGGGCTCTAGGCTCCCTTTACACTTTTCAAACAAGGCAGCACCACATTACCTAAGTTATATGTTGGACTTCTGCACAAAATTCTCCACGAAGAAGGGTTCCTAAGCATACAAAAATTTGAAATCAATTACTGATGTATCATAATTTCTTTAACCATTTTGTACTTGTGCGTATCCAGTTATTCTATAGTTCAAGTAATGTTATGGATGACTTTGTACCTATATTATGTATATACATACTTATGCAATACAATATCATATATTAAATATAATTACATGAGATATATAAATTAATGTATTTTACCTCTATAACATATATAAATATATAATTATTTCCTCTGGGATATATAAGAATATACTGACCCAGGTACTGGTCAAGTTTAACCATAGTCACAAGGTCTGTCTAGAAGGTATCCAGACATGTAATATGAAAAATAGAGACAGTTGTGGGAGAAGATACAAGGCACAAGAAACACTATACACAGGACAATGACACCTCACTTCCCTTCAAAGTAGGCCCTTTGGGATCTCACACAGTTCTCCCATTTGCTATAAGCTACCCCATTGTATTTTCCTGAATCTGATCGATGGTCTGAAATCTCTTCCCTTTCAAAAGTGATTTTAGTTTTTGAAAAAGCCAGAAGTTGTAAGGCACCAAATCTGGGCTGTAAGGTGGCTGAGTCACCTGGGTGATTTGATATTTTGCCAAAAAACTGCATGACATGTGATGCATGAGTGGTTGTATTGTCGTGATGAAGCTGCTAATCACCAATTGCCTAGAGCCATGGCCTTCTGAATCATCCAAAGTTTCCACAGAGGAATGTTTAAGCTTCATTTAAGACTTGATGCAGATTCATTGCTCTACTTACTCAGTCATTTTGAATGTGACAGCCACACAGTCCACATGCTCACTCAATGGCGTCTACTACCCCAACTGACTAATACAGTGAGTTCGTCATTGCTCACACATGTGCATTCCAGTCCACTCTCCTTGGATGCTAGGTTATATCAATGTCACACAAACCATTCTTGTTATAGTAACAAATGGCTGGACTTTTTATGGACAGACCTTGTGTATCATGCTATATAAATATGGCCTGGAGAATTGGTTGTAGAAGTTCAATTCTTAACAGAGGTATCCGAAAGGACCTGTCTCATAGCATACCGATTGCCTCTTCTTGATGTTATTTTCCATTTGTTGGGTGAAAAGTAACACATTACTTTTATTCAATGAATTTTTTTGCTAATATTTCTATTGGAGCATTAGTATTTTATCAATGGATTTTAAGATTTATAAGTATGCATTGTATATTATGGGTACTAACCTTTGTCTTATTTGTGGCTATTTTTCTACTTTGTCACTTAAGTGTTATGTCATTTTTTAAAATATCATTTAATTCATTTTATGGAGCCTAATTTATCAATTATTTGCTTCATGACTTTCCATAGCTTTTACACTTGGAAAAATCTCTTTCCATTTACTTAAATATTCACCTGTAATTTCCACTATTCACCTATAATTTTATTTTCATTAAAAAATTAACATTAAATCACAATAGTGTATTTTGGGGTTAAGACATATTTTGTTTAAAATTTATAATAGCTATTTTTATTATTTTTGGTAATCCATGCCTGCCTTATTGGATTATTGATGTTTGAGAATGCAACTGTATTTATATATTTGCCTTTTATATAACAACTTAGCTAAACTATATTATTTGCTCTGACAGTTTATTTGAAGAGTTTCTTGGAGTTTCTAAATGGAAGAAGCATCATGAAGATATAATTATTGTTTTGTTTCTTCCTCTCCAACCTGTACACCACTTATCTGCTTTTCTTTCCTTACCCCTCTGGTGGGCATCTGGTACACAGGCGAACAGAGGTAGTGATTGTGGATGTCCTGAGCACGGTGCAGCCTGCCACAGGGATGCCCCCACTTCTCAGGATTCGGCGTGATTCTTTTAGACTTCCATAGATTCTGATTATCAGGTTAAAGAAGTTCACTTTAATTTTTACTTGCTAAGAGTTCTTTAAAAACACGAATTATCTTTGAGTAAGAAATTTTCCTTATCCAGAGAAATGTTGTTTTATTTCTGTCCTCATTTAAATGGTGACTAAGTTACACTAATTAGGAATTCAGATGTAAGTCCATCTGAAATTGGAGACTGTAGTTTCTTACATGTTGCTGGATTCAATTTGATAATATTTTATTCAGGTACTTTTTGATTTACACTTTTAAATAAGACTGGCTTATTTTCCTTTCTTACAGAACTTCAGTATTCTTTTGGAATCAAAGTGATATAAGCATTATAAAATTAGTTGGGAAACATTTCTTATTTTCCTATTTTCTGGAAGAGAATATTTGGTAAAATTAGTCTTCAAAACCCACTGGGCCTGGGGTGGGTGAGCATATATGTGTATTATAATAATAACAAATAGTATTCTGATCAGCTGTTGGCAGAGGTGGACATAAGCAATGGGGAGAGATAATCCCATCTCTGTATAAACATGCAAATTCTCTAATCAACTGTTAGTGTCTTTACCCTTTTTTTCACTCTGGGCTGGTGTGCCTTTCTTTGGCCAATGCAATGCAGTTATCATTGTGCTGTGCTAGTTGTGGGCCTTTTAAAAAAGACTGGGCAGCTTCTCTTCTGGCTCTCTTGAGATCAACCACCACGGCAAGAAAGTCATGTTAGATTACTGACAGATGAGAGGAGAGAGAAGGATATCTAGCTAGTCCCAGTCCAGTCCTGCCACCCGAGATGAAACACCAGACACATGATCAAAGCCACCCTGAAACCTCCAGCCCCAAATGAGCTGCCCTAGACAACACCATGTGAACTGGAAAGAAACTGTCTATTCTGAGCCCTACCAACATTTTGGAATCGTGAAAAGGAGTAAGTGATTTTTGTACGGAATTCTCGTGTGTAGTTGGTCTATTTCTGTTTCTTATTTAGTGTGATTGATGTGACTGATACCATCTGGTTTCTCTTTTGCCCATCTCTCACATTGTTTTTTAATATTCTTTCATTACATATTTCAATCTGGTAGTGTAATTCCCTTTTCTTATTCTTGTTTTTCAAAATATTGTAGCTTTTCCTGCCTGCTTTTTATTTTAGATGAACTTCAGAATATTTCTGTCAATTGTTTAAACCCTTTGGAATTCTCATTAGTGTTGCATTAAATTTATGAATTATTTTGGGAAGGATGTTTTCATGATTATCTTTATAACCTAAAGCATGATTTGTCTTTTCATCACATCTTCAAATATTTTTATATTTCTCAGTGATTTTTATAGTCTTCTTACATTTTATGTAATCCTCCAGTCACTCATTCGTTCATTCCTACTTCAAAGGGCACATTTCTCATTTTGCAGCCTACTGCTACAAGTGTAAAGGACTTTATAGACTGTGCTTGGTATATTAGTTCTGTCACCTGATATTATTTTTGCTCTACTTCACACTGTTTTTCTATTTGTTTTTATTTTATCTTGGTTCTGATGTATTAGGGCCACCTGGAATCATGTTGCGTGCATTCATGGCCGACTTTTATACCCCAGCTTGCTTGGTCATTGGGCGTAGGCTGCCTGGAGAAGAGTATGACCATGGGCAAAGCAGTTCTAGGCAGAGGAGTCTGACCCTGAAGGTGCCGTCAGCTGGAGGTTCATTGCCGACCATGTTCCTCTTGGCTGAGCAGCAAGTTCAGTCCTGAAGGAGGACCTGGGCGGTGTGTTGCTGTGTTTACCACAGACTGGTTCTGAGAAACGTGGGGAAGTCCTGTCCTTGGCCCTGCCGAATGCAGGCGTACGAGGTGGTTCTCTGGAATATCTGCTCCTTCTCACTGTGCTGAACTCCCTGTGTCTTTCTCAAGCACAGCTTTGCCTCTTTTCCCTGATGGGTGTTTATTTAACTTGCTTTAAAGTCACTGGAGAAGCTTGATTTACAGCTTTGATGTGAAGAGGGACTGCAAGCCCCCTCAGCATGTAGCTGTTCACACATAAGCCGCAGCAAGGCGCAGCCCTGACCGAGCAAGAGGCCTCGTTTCTGGCCCTGGACAGAGGTCCCAGCTTAATTGCTTCATAGCTTTCCATTGGATTGAAACCTGTTGGAATGCCCCTGCCATTGTTTTCTCTGTCTACATTGCTTTTGTGGCTTGCAGATTTCTGTGAAGTTCTAACTCCCAGGCTTTCCGTAAGCAAATGGACCTAAAATTTCGTTAATACTTAGTTGGCTGCCGTCTCCATGTCTTTACACCCAGAAGATGATGTCTCTGGTATTTTCAATGGGCATTTCCGTCCTCGAAGCCAAGTAATCAGATCCAGCTGATGCCATCATTGGAAAAAAGTCCATAAGCAAAACAAAATTATTTTCCTTTTTACATTACCCGTCTCTCTAATCATCTCAGCTGAGTTCTCCTTAGGACCACTAGCTAATGAAAGGAAGACAAATTTAGAAATGGATGTGAGAGCAGCAGAACCCTAACTTCTGTAATCAAACAAAGGTATTTCCGTGGAATTTTCAAAGAAATATCTATGTCAGTCCAAGTATCTATTTACAATTGGATACTCGGAGCAACTAATTTAAAACAGTAATTTGTGATCAAGAGGTTTTAAACACTCCTAAGTAGTGGCAACTGTTTATTTTAACAATGCCTACTTCGATTTAGTACTACCAAATTTGCTTTAAAAACTCAGTGCATGGCATGTCTTTTCCCAATATTCTGTTATTACTGGTATATACAACTAAATTATTAAAGGCTCGACAAACTATAGATAAAAGGAGACCATGCCCCGGAGAACAGAAGGAATTTCCACCAGCTGCAATGACACAGAAGTTGTGTTGAAACTAAAAGATCACGAACTCTCCACACTCCCCAAACAAGGCCATAGAGCACGGCAGGTCGGAAAGTAAGGCAGAAAGAGATCTTTGACTCACCTCTACTCTCCGCCTTAGCTCTGAGAGACAGGAGATTCCCTGACCAGAAAAAAGGTCAGCCTCTCTTCTCGCCTCCTATGTATGAAATTTTTTTTTGTGATGGTGCCAAATACAGTTCCCTTTCTCTCTCAAATTCCTAGTCCCCAACAGATATCCCCTTTTTTCACCCATGGCAGCAACCTGATAGCTGCACGGAGCTCAGGGAGGTGTGATTTCTTCAGATGTGTATTTGCTTCAACTAAGAGGTTGTGTGTCAGGAAAGAAATAAAAAGAATGTAGAGTGTGCGAGAAAGGCTTTCAGGAGGGTGTACCTGAGCAAAATAAGCCTCGGGCTGCATCCGTGTTTCCATTGTAGTCAGAGACCTGAAGTCACACTGGGAGGCTCTGCACATCAGTGTGAGGTGGAGGTGTCGTCGGGATGCAAATAAACAGGGGAATCTGGAGACCATGGACCGACCGCTTCCGGCTGGAAACGAAAGTGAGGGCTGGGTGGACATCGCCTTGTTTAAGCATGAAAAACAAAAACAACACGAGGCCTATGAAACATTCTCAAATTTGCACTCTTCATACTGGCATAGTATAAGCATTTAAAATATTATCAGAAATGTACTTTAAACATCTTTTCATAGCTATATATTACACTGGGTGAATATGCTAATATTTTTTTCAGGTATTTCCCTGTTCTCAGATATTTGTATTATTTTCACTAACATAAACTAAGATATGACAACCAAATCTGTGATGAAGATTCTCATGTAATTAAATTTTTTTTTTTGTAAGAAGAGAACTCTAGACTGGGATTATTCATAAATGGTGATTACTGTTTAAACTATCTTGTTATATACTCTCTAGTTACTTTCTAAAATACATATCCATATTTGCACTTTTTTTACCACTACCACCAATGTATGAGAAGGCTTATTTTAGTGGACAGTTGCCAGCAATGGGCTTCGCGTGTTTGTTCTCTTTTAACAGCATAATTGGTGAAAATTTGTATATTATTGTTGTAACCATTTCCTTAATTAACAGGAAGTTTGAACATTTGCAAGTATTGCAAGCGATTGTTATTATATTTTTTCTTTTTGTGAAATTTCTTATTGTGTATTTCCATTTATTCTGTAGTAAAATGGTACTAGGAAAGATTTCAATGGTTCAGTTTTCTATCCGGGTAAAGGGGGAAGACGGTTTTGTGGCAGTTGAATGATAGGTTGTATCCCTAAATTAAACCATGAAAGCCATAACATCCTTAGTATTTTCAAAGGCCTATTTTGGTGACAAGTGTCTATGATTGAATATTAGTAATTCTAGTGATGTCATCAGCTGGTGTTATTTCTTATTTTCCCAATGTGTAAGTGGTGTATGTCTCAAATAAAAATATTATTTTGAGGTTGACCTATATTTTGTTTCGTTAGTAGACAGGAAAAGTGAGACTTACAGGGACAAAGCTAGAATTCAAATCCAGTGTATACGACTCCGGAACCCAGGCTTCCATGTTTCCAGCGTCATCCTCGAGCGCATTCACACGTACAATAGAGGTCCTTGCTGGGGGCACTGCAGCCTTAACTGTCAGCATCCTATAAATTTTAGCTGGTTTTCTTTTGAAGACAATACTTACTTTTAAGAATAGAAGCATATGATCAATCACTCTCCTAGGAAAACTAATAATTTTTGCTGGGTCGAGTAAAAATAATTATTATGACTAGGGAGTGTTTGCAAGGTATTTCATTTCTTAAAAACTGTTTTTGCATATCCATATTTGCAACCTCTTATGAAATAAAAATGAAGTCTACAAAACACCATGTAGTTCTGATCCTGCTTTTGTTAGAAAATATGAATGTCTTCACAAATATATGCACGTATGTGGGTAGTCAAATGATAAGCATATATTTCAAAATACACACTGGTGAGGTGATGGGGAATTTGAAAAAAAATGGAGTATGTCTTTATTAAAAATACAATAGTTATGTATTGCTTTCATAATCATCACACTTAATATTTTTTATATTTTTAACGCAATTTAGAATTAAAGGCAAAGACCAAAGTTAAACATTTTTAAATGGTTACTGTATTTAATATATAAGGAACCTGTATAATTTTGTCAGGAACACATAGGAAACCCGAAGTGGAATGGTAAGAAATTATGACATTTGTTCCTCGTAACAATCTCAAATAAATAGAACAGATTTTAATTTCTTTACAGATAGAGAAACTATAATTTAGAGAAGTTTGAGTGATTTTTCCCAAACTTAAATAGTTAATAACTTTGGAAACCAGAACCAGAGTTAACATTTTCTGAATGTGAATAGGCAGCGTTAGACCTTCGTGTTTAAGGTCAAACATAGCCAAATAAAGCAGCTGCAGTCCCTTGCAACCAGAAAAACGAGAAAATGCCCAGGAGAAAATGAAGTCAGAACTTGGAAGATGCAGTAGAGACAGGAACCCGTGGTTTGCTGTTTGCTGACGGTGTGCTTTTTTCACAATGGAAACAGAGGTGTGGGGACACCCTGAAAACCCAGGGGTGTGGTGCCCCCCGGAAAGAACCATTCCAGCTGGCCTGCAGCCTCCCCCGCTCCTGGAGGGCCAACCTTTGCCGGATGTGCTCTGAATTACCCCGAGAGGCACCAACCGCAGCCGCCTAGAGTGTCGGCATCCGAGCCAGGCGTCCTCCTGACTCACGCAGTCATGGCCCAAACGTGCAGCTCCCGAGCCAAGTCTCCATTCCCTACTCAGAAATTTCTGCTGAAGTGGTTGGCTACTTCAAATCCAGTAGCTTAAAATGGCTCGCTGTGCTTTACAGACTTCCATTACTCTCCTGCGTTTAGCTAGCAGCTCTCCCAGGAAGTCAGCATCCTAGAGCACTCCGTGATCTGCAGAGGAATGGCCCTCAGGCGCATCAGGCCAGTAGTTCCTCGGGCTTCCTCAAGTTCTGATAAGTTGTGTTGGATGAGCAGTTAGAGTTAGGTCCCATTGGTCGCAAAACTGATCCCAATATCCAAGGTGATCTAGGCTGAGATACACTCGTGTGGGATCCAGAAGCTGAGCCAGGGAGGTCTGAGGTCCTTAGCCGGCTTTGGTAGTGGGTATTAGGAGATGTGCTCCTTTATGAAAGTTTGGATTCGGGCTAAGAAGGAGAGCTAAATTACAACAATTTTTGTGTGGAGACTTTAAGGTGGTTACAGTCCGACTTGATCATAGGAGAGAGGGAGAGGGAAGTGAAAAACAGAGTGATTTTCAAATAAACAATACCGTATCGAGTGTCTTGTTAAGGGTGACAGAAAACTACACACGCACTGAGTGTTTGCTTTGTTTTTGGGGCCGTTCGGCATCCATTTCTGTTTCTTTTGGTAAGAGCACCTGAATTTCCATTTGGAAATGATATTTCTCCCCCCAAATACAGTCTAATCGTCAAGGAGGGCCAGTTGGAAATTCCCTGCCTGAAATTTGAATTATGAGCAGAACGATGAAAGGCTGTTCCTTCTCGCCGTGGACTCAGTCCAGCATCAGTCCCTGGCCAGCACTGTACTTCCCGCAGTCCACTTCCTTACGTTCTGCCTGGATTCCAAGTCTTGCTTCGATCCTGTGAGCTTTTTAAAATCCTTCCAATAAATTCTCTGTTTGCTTTAGTTAGTCATTATATGGTGATCACAACCGAAGGACCTTAACTGATACCCTAGTACTTCGGATTAGGCAAAATAATTGAAGTGGAGCTGGTGATGTTCACAGTACTAGTAATATCGGTACTGAAGCTATCTAGGCAATTCTATTTTTCTGAGAGGAGAATGAATGAAGCCGCAACTCCAAAAGATTCAGGTGATCGGGAGTGAGGAAGTTATGGAGGCAGATACAGCAAAGCGATATATTTACTTTACAATTTATTTGGAGCTGGGCCTGAGACTGTAAGTTGATTCTTTTTTCCTCCACTGTTTTATTATGAAAATATTGAAAAATAGGTAGCAACGTTGAACGAATTTTACACTGGATGCTACTACCTATTCTGTTGTTAACATTTCGCTGTCTGTGCTTTGTCGAATATCTACCCATCCCTCTAATTATCTATTACTCCATCTTATTTTTGATGATGCATTTCAAAGTAAACTGCACACCTCAATATACTGACATTAATATACTATATCATATATACATCGTATACACATGTATGAGTTGATAGTCTTTTGATGTAAAACTCACATACAATGAAATGCACTAGTCTTAAGTGCTAACTTTCTGAGTTTTAATACATACACACATTTGTATGGTCCAAACCCCTATTAGGATACAGAACATTAGTTTCATCCCAGAAAGCGCCCCCCCACCGTGTTTCTTCCTAGGCAATCCATGCCCCTCTACTTTCTCTCACTGAGGTCGACCACACCGATTTCTTATCATGGAGCTGATTTCATGTCATTGAGTCAACAAGACAGCAGCCGGGTGGTAGAGGTACTAAAACATTACTGGAACGTTTACATGAAGAAAATTGTATTTAGTGTAACTACTCTTGGGTAGGGTTCTGTAGGTAGTTGAAGAATGTTTTGCCCACGTAAGCACGGGGGTGAGAGAAACTGGCTTCTCGGAAGCATCCTTTAGTCATAGTCTAGTTCATGGTCTCTGGTTCGAAGAGAATGCAAGAAGAGGCTGAGGACTGTGGTCAGCATTCAGTCGGTCTCTCCTGTAAGTAAAGGTTGCACGCACACCCGAGTGATAGCTGTGTGAAGACACACAAATGTTAGCTATTTGTGGTGCCAAATGACCTGTAAGTGTCCTCAGCTGTCTCGGGGCCTGAAATGAAAGGAAAATACGCGCTGAATAAATGCAGGGCAATTCTGTTTATGTTACCTTAATTGCTAACAGGGAGACACATATTTTTGTATCTTTCTCTTGTCCATTTCTACAGAAGTCTTGACTGAGAAGATTGGAAAGAGCGGGCAGGAGAGTGTGGAGTTTTAAATTCACAGATGGTGGCCTCTGGACAGTAGAAGAGTATGGGCTGGTTCTGGTGAGGTCAGAATGTCCTCTCCTGTCTCTACTCCTTTTTCTCAGAGAAGTTTCCCTAATAGTCTGTGGTTGTCACGAACTGGTGAAGCCCCAAGTTTTGATGTTTTCTGTCTATCTTTCAGCTACTATTTCCTGCTATCAATAGAAGAGTTATCTGACTATTCAGCATAATTCAATTTTAAGCTTGCATCCACAGGGCGGGAAGGCTCCTTAGTTCTTTCAAAGGGTTATCTTTACCCGAAAATAAAGATGTGTGTGGTTCAGTGAGACAGAGCCTCACATCTGTTAGGTTGCTTATTATCAAAAAGATGAGATAACAAACATTTAATTCTGGACATTTTTTTCCTTTACTCAGACCTTTTATATAACTATTTTATTGATTCTAATAATTTGTGGATTTATCCTTTGGCCTTGTCTCCAAATCACAGTGACTATGACTTATGAAACTTTGAGTTACAATGTTGCATGTTACTGTACATTTCATACTGTTTTAAACTTTATTGTTGAATCATAAGAAGTTTCCCTGTTTACATCTTTCAAATACCATATGATCTCACCTATAAGAGGAACCTATTAGTAAAACAACCAAGCAAGCAAAATTAGCAGAGACATTGAAACTGAGAAAAACTGACAGTAACCAGAGGGCAGAGGGGATGGAAATAAGGGGGGAAAGAAGGGAAAGTGTTGTTAGTGAACACGCATAAAGGACCCGTGGGCAAGGCCAAAGGGCGGTAGGACTGAGGGTGGGAAGTGGGGGTGGGCGGGGTGGGAGAAAGTGGTGGTGGGAAAATGGAGACAGCTACATCTGAACATTAATAAAACATGATTTAAAAAGAAAAAAACAGAAAAAATTAATTAGAAAATTATTTTCTAAGGGTTCCAAAATACATCACTGAGCTAATTTGTGATGAGGTATTTAATTATTTTCCCATTCCTACTCATTTTAGGTTGTCTCCATATTTTACTGGTATGAATAACAGATTTTTGCACTTACCATTTCCTGGCTTTGGCACTTAGGTCAAGTGTGAAGGGAAGCTCCTGGTAGGGGATATTACTGTTTGTTGAGGAAGACGTATGCCCTGCCCTCAATAAACATAGGAAGAGATAGTGAAGAGTAAACAAAGAAAGAAAATAGTCCACGAAGATGGTAAGTGTGCCCGCTGCCCGGGCCGTGGTTGGCTACTCTCCATCCAGCCAGGAACGCTGAGCCGTGGGAGCCTATTTTGCAGAAAACAACTGCTGTCCTTTTGCAACTTCATATTTTAAATGTTCAAGTGCTTCAAGTTGCTAAATATATTACTTGCCATTTTGTGCCCATGCTGCTGCCTGTTTTACCTCTCTAATCTTATATGTGATTCCAAAACTTTTATACTGTGCTAATGACATCAGTAATATATATTTCTTGTCTTTATTCCTATTACCCTATATGAAGATGCCACATGTACTGTACCTTCATCTACATTCCAGTGTTTTTTAAAACAAAGTTATTAATGTCACATATTTTGAAATAAGACCTATAGACCAGTAATCATAGTACTATGCGGCAGGAAGACACAAAAGCATCTGGAAAAGTAGTTTCTGTCTCACTGATTGCCTATTAAGGGGATTTATTGGTTTGTAACCCAGAGGTTACTGACCTCTACCGTTGTCAGGAGGAGCGCTTCCCTTTAATTCTCAATGAAAGAACCTGAGCCCTCATTACGCTTGACCACAGGAAAGTTGGGCTTCCCCCACCTTCTCCTCCCCGAGGTCTCCGGGAGGCCCCACAGAACACCAGAGCGCTTTCCCGTTCATTCCCAGATGTCACTCACAGCTGGGCCAACGACCTTCCTCTGGCCTGTGTCTCCGATCTTTGGATAATAACTTATTACTGTTTCTTAACTGGCTTCTTCAATTACTTTAGTTCTCCCTACAGTCTTCAACCTAAGTGTGGACATGGGCCCACTGATTAATACCCAAGCTGTGACCGTTAACCAAGTCTACTGACAGCACTAGGTGATGCGAGGGGGTTCAAACACAGAGAAGAAAGCACTGGATATTAGATATCAGTACTTCCAAGACTTTTAAACTGATTTGTAAACTATTCCTCAATCCCAGGACCCTCCAGGGCATCTCTCCTGTTACCACCACCTTATTGCCATGTTGCGTATTTCCTCAAATGGGGTGCCTTTGACCTTGTGCCCTGCAAGGGGGGCTAGGCCTGTCAATTCCTCCACAACCCAGCAAAGGGAAAAAGCCTCCCTTCTCCCACTCACCACTTAATTTAGTCCAATGTCCCAGTTACAAAACAAACACAAATCTGCAGGTAAGCACCTTTGTCTATATGAAGCTTTCATGAATTTTAAAGAGCAGATTCAAAAGGACATAGATTGATTTTAAAAAATCTATTAGGCCAAATACCCATCTACAAAAACAATTTTGAAAATACTCTATGAAATAACTACTGATTCGAAGATGAACTGTAACTACTAAAGAGAATATGAGAGGAATATAATATATAATAGAACATAACGGTGTTACTCAAAGTATCATCAATTACAGTCATTGTGATTTGGAGAAAATGCCAAAGAATTAATCTAAAAATTTTTCCTGTGGATGGGTTGAGTTGTATAAAACAAAATTTTAAAACTCTGCATATTTTCTTACACGCACCAAAAAAGTCCATAGCCAAACTCAGGAAGAAGGGCCCACAGTAGGACTCCTTCAGTGTCCTCGCAATGCAACTTTCTTTTTTTTTTTTAAGAGAAGAAATAGCAACATTTTAAAAAAAGCCTTCCCAAATAAGTTCAACACTTTAGCAAGTGTTTTTCATACAGATGAGAAGAAGCTCCAGACACCATGTCTCTCTGGGGTAAGGGAAGAGTATATTACCACTAAAAACAAAATGTAAACTTTTCTTTGCAAAAGAAAGGAAAAAAGGTTTCTTTGATTTCTGTGAATGTAGCACACACAGGAGGTGACGGTTTCCTGAGGCTCCACCAGGAACGGAGGAATAGCGGAGGACAGGGGTGCAGTGGTTTCTTTCTCAGGCCCAGACCTGTGAAAAACGCTGGCTGACTGTTAGGGCTTAGCAGGGCCCACAGGTGATCTGTATTCCAGGTCGGCCCTCTGGAGTCCGGGGGCATCACATCTCCAAGAATTCGTTTATATTCAGCGTTGGGGAGGGCAATCCACGGTTACTTGATGAACAGGGAAGAATAGACCCCATGGTCTGAGGGAGCGTCCACGGTCACCTGATTTTGCAGGCTGCTGTTCTCAACTGAACCACTGGCCCAGGGCACAGGGGCGTACTGGGAGCCCCTTGCAGAGCTGCAGCTTAGGGAAAGGTGGCCCAGTTGGCCCAGTTGCTGGGTAACAGGGCCTGTCATGAAGGCAGGCTGGAGAGAAGTGGGGTGATCCATCCCTGGTGTCAGAACTGAACATAAAGGCCGCACGAGGTGGTGCATCCAGATGGGTGAGGCACTTGTGATGTCTGAGTTACTCTCTGATGTGAAGACCGGGGAGATGGAAGATACAGCGACGGTGCAGGCTGAGCAAGCATCCTGTTGGGGGTGATGTCATAAGGAGCTGGGTGAAACCCATTCTGAAGAGCTGTAGTGGGGTCATAGCCATCCACTCCTGTCTCCATTCTTCGGCCAGGCGCATCCATTTTGCAAAAATTTCCCTTGGTTCTGTCATGTCTTTGGACCACCATCAGCAAATTTGCCAAGCAGTGGATCAGATGGAGCTGGTACTCCAGGGGTTGTCTTAGTATATTTTCCATTAAAGTGGGTGATGATGGCTTCACACTTCTCTGTGGACTCCACCCTTGCAAAGCCACCCCCTCTGCCTGTCCTGCTGGTGTCTTAAAGGATTTGAGTGGAGATAACTCGGCCAGAGGGCTTCAGCATTCCCTCCAGTTCTTGCTTATCCATTGACAGTGGGAGGGTTGATATGTATACATTGGTGGGGTCCTGCTCCTGCTGCTTTGCCACTGCGCCTGTACACCACTGGCTTTCAGTGCTGTTCCAGCTTTCTGTGCTGACAAAGGACTGTCCAAGTCCACCAAGCCAGCGCCTTTGAATCTGCGGTCTTGACCAGTATGGCCTTACGGGAGACGGTCTTGCCACATGAGTGACACAACTTGACAAGGTCCGGCTCAGTAGTGCCTGGATGTAATCCCCAGATGTAGAGGTTGGTTTTGCTCAGGCCGGTCATTTCCATTGCTCCCACTGCTGTAGTTAGGGGTTCTGTTGCTTGGACTAGGTGGTGCCACCTGCTGAGACAATGACACATCCGGCTTTTTGTTGTTCTTGTTACAGCCAAAAGTCTGGAAGTCACAGACAGCAGCATTTTCTCTTCAATATTAGGGAGCTGAGAGAGAGGAGGGGCAAAGGGGCCGGGATGGGGAAGAGAGGGAGGGAGAGAGAGAGGGAGAAGGAGAGACAGGGAGAGTGAGCGAGGGAAGGCAGGAGGGGGAGGGAGGTAAAGTTATCACAGTTAATAAAATAGCTAAGTGAAAAGCCCCCCAAAGAAAAACATATCCAGAACTAAATGTTTTTAACTATTTACTAGAGTAGAGAATCAAAAGGTCTAATGTGGAAATGAAAGTTTTACAAAAAAGAAAATGTTTAGTGGTAACTTAGGAAAGGTGGCAATCTAATATAGTTATCAATATACCAAGTTATTAGTTCTATTATTTATGCCTTTCTTCCTCAATCGCACGATTGCCTTTGCATGTCTGTGTCCCAGCTGCGACATGGAGCACTGGGACACACCAGCGAAGGGGACAGATGGAGTTTCTGCCTCCGTGGAGATTACCGCCTATATAGGAGACACACATTAAAAATGTGCATATCTAAATAATTACACATTTAATTAAAATTGTGATAATTGCAGTGTGTAAGGCAGGGACTACCTACATATGTGACATGAAGTGGGAGACAGTGGCACATTTGAGGAATTCAAAAAAGGCCATGGTGCCTGAGTGCGGAGAACAATAGGAAAGTGAATTAGAGGTGCCAAGGGAGGGAGGCCCTGGTCATGTGGGGCCTTGTGGACCATGTTAAAGACTTTGACCATAATTCTGGGAGCCATAGGAAGCCATTGAAAGGTTTTTGTGAGGGTTGAAAAAATGTAATGACAGGAAACAACCTATATATTCAATAGAAAAGGGAATGCTTTAGAAATTATAACCAGAAATAAAATACTTTCATATTGAAAAAAGTATATTCTGAAATTTTAGTGGGAAAATAGATAACTAAAGTAACATTTAATATTAAGTGTGGTATCAACTAGTTAACATATGTACATGAATAGAAAAAACTAGCAATGGTAAGCTGTGATTGAGACTTTCAGTGACTCTTTTCTCTGTAATATTTTTCTGTTTTTTCAGATTTTTCAATAACAAATGTCCATTTATTTAAAAACTTTAGGAAAATTGTGTAAATAGTTTAATTTCTAATCCCATCTGAATTGGTTGCTTATCATACAATTTATTTATGGGCCCAATAAAAGTAAGCTTTAGGATAAAATTTTGTTCATTTACTGTTTTAAAATTTAACTTTATTTGAATGTGGGTGACATACCTGTAGCCTAACACATACATGTACATGTGTGTGTCTGTGGGTGATCCCACTTTGTTTCACTTAACATTAAATTATGAATATTTTCAAATCATAAAATACCTTTCTAGGGCAAAGTATCATTTACTGAATGGTGTTCTAACTTACGGATATTCTACATAATCAATTAACCTAATCTAATGGTACATATAGACAGTCCTCAAATTTTAGTATTTAAACAGTTTTTGAAGGGTTAAATTTTAAAAGAGCTGTGCTTTCTCTCCCTTTGTCCTTCCCTTTCCCTCTCTCTGAAAAGGAAAATAAATAAAATCTTTAAAAAAAGAACTATGGAAATATATAAAAACAAAAATATTAAAATATAAAAGATTAAATTCCAAGGATAATATAATTGAGTATATACATAATTTTGGCTTCAAATAATCACAGAAAAATTATAATAAAAAGATTCTTAGCTTTGTCAATATAAGAAATGGAAACATCTACTATAAAAGAAAAACATAAAGCTAAAAGACAAACAGAAGAGAGAAACAAAGAAACTGAGTAAATTATTTGTAACCCATATAACAGGTTAAAATAACAACCATAACTTACATGTTTATTGGAAAAAAATAAATACAGTAATTGCTAAGTAGGAATCAGTAGGGAATTTGCAATGGCCAAGAAAAAAGTTTTCAACTTCAACACTGAAGATATAAAAATGCAAATTAAAATAAACAATTATAACAACTCATTATGGTGGTCATTTCACAGTATATACAAATATAAAATAATTTTGTTGTACACCTGCAACTAATATACTGTTGTATGTCAATTATATCTCCACTAAAAAACAATACAAATGTATCTTGTCAAATTAAGTGCAATGAAGAATCATAAGACCCAGTGTGAATGTGGGTACAAGGAAAAACTCTTACTAGTAGTGGGAGTAATAGACCAGCATAATTTTTGGCACCTACTAACCTCCCCAAGTATTTGTTAATTGAATAAAGATGAAAGAAAGTAAACTTCTAGAAATGTTTATTAAAAAGTGGTTGGCGAGTAAATAGGCAGCATTGTTCTGAGAAGGTAATTTGCGTTTTGCGTCAGACTAACCCCATTCCCTTCTCTGACGGGGAGCCAGGCTGGTAGGTGAAGTAAATTCGAGAGACACTGCGTCTTTTCGCCTTCAGCAAGGTGTATGACATTACCTCTCCAACATGCTTATAACTGATGGAGAGCAATACGGGCGGGCTTCTGTAAGTCTAAAACAGAGTTCTGTGGGTGGTAGTTTTAATGGTCAGTTGTTGGACCTTATTCTAGTCCTATTGACTCTCTAGAGTCAAGTCCAGGGAATTTTCAAGCTGCCTGAGTGACTTTTAAATGCGCAAAGATCTGAGCACCTTTGGGCGAGATGCCAGAAACATGATGGGAACAAATGCACAAGGAGATGCTCATATTATCTGTATTCTGGGTCCCCCAAGGTGTGCTGATAATAATTTCATCAGTGACTTGGATCATGAGCTAAGGATTGTACCTTACAAATTTTCTCATATCACGGAGCTGGCCAATACCTTGAACAATTGTATCAAAGGATGGGGCAGTTAGCCTGAGAGGGGATTTGATGGAAATAAAGGCAAGGTCATATACTTATTCTAAATGTGAACTGCACAAGGCACAAGATGACAGAGACAGTTTGGTTTAGCAACTAGTACTAACAGGTCATAAGGGCTTTAGTCAGTAGCTCTGTTTCGATATGAGTCACCATGGTGAATTAGCTGTGCCAAGGGCTAATACTATTTTAGGATGCAATAATGCAAACAAAGTAACCACAATACTCCCCAAAAGGCCTTTGTTTTGTGCCAATTAGTCCAGATCGGATGTATTCAGGTTAAGTGCCAAACTCTAGGGAGGCTATTCATAAATGTATTTATGTTTAGAGAAGAAAAAGTGACTTGAAATTATGCATATTAAGATACAATGAAAGAAGAAGGATTTCCAACTTGAAATAGAATGAACAGGTATTGGAGAAGGCGATGCACAGAGTATTTAGTTTTTAATTTGCCTTTTTGTTTAATTTATTGTTTTGTTATTATAAAAGTAATTTTCATTATTTAAAAAATGTTTTTAAAGTCTCACTGCATATGCTTTTAAACACTGTGGCACTTTCAACCCACATACATAATTTCATATCCAGGAGTACTGATTTTATACCTTGACCAGTTTAAGTTTTATAATATTTTTCAGATATTGTTCTTATGATTCTCTCATGTTTATTTTCCCAGATTAAATTTGCAATTATTCTGTCAAGTAAAAATAAAATCCAAGATTTTGATTGGATCTGCATGAGATTTATAGATTATTAATTCAGGGAAGGTTGACATCTTTACAATACTGAATTTTCCTGTCCCAAATTAGACAGCCTTTATTTTATGCCTTTCTGCAGAGTCTTCCAAGTTTTAAAATTGAGATATAACTCAAGTATCATCAAATTTATTCCCGTTAAATTATAAAATTCAGTGGATTTTCATATATTCAGGGAGTTGTGCAACCATCACCACTATCTGAATTCAGATCCTTTTTATCTCCCTTAAAAGAAACTCTACCTATTAGCAGTCGCTCCCCATTCCCCTTGGCAAACAAAAATCTACTTTTTGTCCCTATAAATGGAAGCATATCCTAACTATATGGCTTTCTGTATCTGGCTTCTTTCACTTAGCGTAGCATTTTCAAGGTTCATGTATGTGAGACATGTAGCAATACTTCATTCCTTTTTATGGCTGAATAACATTCCATTGTGTAGATACACCACGTTTTGTTTATCCATTCATTGGTTGATGGACTTTGGATGATTTCCACTTTTTGGCTATTGATGAATAATTCTGCTGTGAACGTTATGTAGAAGTTTTTGTGTGAACATGTATTTTCAATTTTCTTGGTGTATACCCAGAAGCAAGATTGCAGGGTCATATGGTTATTCTGTTCAACTTTTTGAAGGATTGCCAAATTGTTTTCTAAACTGACTATACCACTTTACAATTCCATCAACCATGTGCAATGGTTCAAATTTTTCCATATCCTCACCAGCACTTATTATTGTCCATTTTAAAAAATATATAGCCAGTTTATTGGGTGTGGAGTGGTATCTCTTTTGTGGTTTCCATTGCATTTGTTGATGACTAATGACATTCAATATATTTTCATGTGCTTATTGGCATATTTGTGGATTTTCTTTGGAGAAATGTCAGCTAAAATCTTTTGCCTCTTTTTCAATTGGGTCATTTGTTGAGCTCTTTAAGAGTTCTTTGTATACCCTGGATACAAATCCCTTATCAGATATGTGATTTGCAATATATTCTCCCATTCTGTGGGATGTCTTTCACTTTCTTGCTAGTGTCTTTTGAATAAGTTTTTAATTTTTATGAAGTCCAACTTATCTACTTTTTCTTTTGGTGTTTGAGCTTTTGGTGTCATATCTGAGAAACTGTTGTCTAATTCAAGTCATGAAGACTTACTCTATGCTTTCTCCTAAGAGTTTTATAATTTTACCTCTTACATTTAGGTCTTTGATCCATTGTGAGTTAATTTTTGATGTGTAAAATAGGGGTCCAAATGCATTCTTTTGTAGGTGAATATATAATTCTTTTAGCAATACCCGTTAGAAAGTCTGTTTTTTAATATTGAATTTAAAAATCAATTGACCATAAATGTATGGGTTTATTGCTAGATTATTAATTCTATTCCATTGATCTGTATATCTACACATATTCAAGGGCCATACAATCTTGGTTACTGTAGCTTTGCAGTAAGTTTTAAAATCGAGAAGCATAGGTCCTCTAAGTTTGTGCTTCTGTTTTGGCTATTCTAGATTCTTCAAATTCTTACATTGTTAATTTCTTAAAAAATAAAAAGTAGCTAGGATTTTGATAGGGATTTCATTGAATCTATGGATTGATTATTGGAGAATTTCCCTCATAACAATATTAAGACCTTATTTTAATGAAGTGTTATATTTTTCAGTGGTCATATTTTGAATTTCTTTTTAAAAATTTATTTCTAAGTATTTCATTTTTTGATACTATGGTAAATGGACTTGTTTTTTATAAAATAGTTTAATCTTCATCCTTTGTGCTACTGTTGTTATATGTTCTGCTTCTATACATGGTATAAATCCACAACATAATGCCATTATTTTTGCTTTATTTACATCATCAGTTATGTTTCACAGAAATTGAGACAGGAAAAAAGTGCCAATATTTATATTTGCTCACATATTTACCATTTCCAGTGTTACTTGTTCTTTTGTGTTGACATGACTTTTGCTCTGATATATCATTTTCTTAAGTATAAAGAACTGTCTTTAGGGTTTTTTGTAGTGCAGGTCTGCTGAACACAAATTCTCTTAGCTTTTCTTTGACTGACAATGTCTTTATTTCATTCTCATTTTTTGAACATATAGTCACTGGTTGAAGAATATTACAGAGATGTTTTGTTGTTTTGTGTAGCATTTTAAAGATGACTTTCTCTTGTCCTCTATCCTCCATTGTTTGACAGAAAATCAGATGTCATTTTTATCCTTATTTTCCTGTATTTAATGTATTTTTCTCCTATAGCTTCTTTTAAAATTTTCTCTTTAATATACCTAAGTTTTATTTTAATTCCCTCTTAGTTTATGCTCCTTGAGGTTTGCTGGGCTGCTTGGATAAGTAGGTTTTTGTTTAACACAAGTTTTAGAAATTTTCAGCCATTATATCTTCAAATATTTTTGAGCCTTGCCTTTCTTCTTCTTAGAGCATGGCTTTCCCTTAAGGTCATGGGCAGTCCTTGTTCCCAGGACATGACATTTCTGGAGTTTTCAACTTAATATCCATGGTTATCAACAAGGCCTGGCAATACTGGCTGGACTAGAAATCCAACTTCTCTCAGCTCCGTGCAAACTCTCTTGTCTCCAGTCAGCTCTTGGTTGTGTATCACTGACTCTTTGCTGGGCCTTGTGGAGTCACATCCTGTGTATATGAGGTCTGTCCAGAAGGTATCTGGACATGGAATATGAAAAATAGAGATGTTTACTGAAGAAGATAAAAGATACAAGAAACATTGTACATGGGACAATGCCACCTTGGTCCCCTTTAATGTAGGCACCTTGGGACCTCACACTGTTCTCCCAATTACCATGAGCTGCCCCGTCATATTTTCCTGAATCTCACTGATGGTCTAAAATTTCTTCCCTTTCAAAGGTGATTTTAGGTTTGGGAAAAGCCGGAAGTCACAGGGTGCCAAATCTGGGCTGTAGTGGGGGCTGAGTCACCTGGGTGATTTTGATGTTTTGCCAAAAAACTCTGCATGGAATGTGATGCATGAGTGGGTGTATTGTCGTGATGAAGCTGCCAATCACCATTTGCCCATGGCTGTGGCCTTCTGAATCACCCGGCTAGTTTCTGCGGATGAATGTTCAAGCTCTGTCATGGAACCTGCCTTTTCATGTTAAATATTTTAGAATAGGCAAATTATTGAGTCAGATACTTCTAGTTTAAAAAGGGCTAGCAAATTTAGATGCCCACAGGAGTAATCCAATAATGTTAAAAACAAGTAAGAAGGTCTGGATATAAATCCTGTAGATGCTGAGCTATATGTGTTTCCTTTGAGAATATGCAGGCTAAACAAAATATTCTTTTTTAAGTATACTTATTGATTATGCTATTACGGTTGCCCCAATTTTTTTCTCCACTTGGTACCCTTCCTCCCTGCATCACCCTACCCTCCAGCAATCCCCCCAGTCCCACCTCTGTTGATGACCATGGGTTGTGGATATAAGTTCTTTGGCTTCTCCATTTCCTATACTATTCTTACCCTCTCCCTGTCTATTTGTGCCTACCTATTATGCGTCTTATTCCCTGTACCTTTTCCCTCATTCTCTCCCCTCCCCCTCCCCACTGATAACCCTCCATGTGATCTCCATTTCTGTGATTCTGTTTCTGTTCTAGTTGTTTGCTTAGTTTTAGTTTTTGTTTTTTAGGTTCAGTTGTTCATAGTTGTGAGTTTGTTGTCATTTTACTGACAACAAACAACTTCTGATCTTCTATTTCTTAGATAAGTCCCTTTAACATTTCATATAATAAGGTCTTGGTGATGATGAACTCCCTTAATTTTGCTATGTCTTGGAAACACTTTATCTACCCTTCCATTCTAAATGATAGCTTTGCCGGATAGAGTCGTCTTGGATGTAGGCCCTTGCCTTTCAAAACTTTGAATATTTCCTGCCAGGTCCTTCTTGTCTGCAAGCTTTCTTTTGAGAAATCACCTGATATCCTTATTATGGGAACTCCTTTGTAGGTAATGTCTCCTTTTCTCTTGCTGCTATTAAGATTCTCTCCTTATCTTTAATCTTGGGTAACTTAATTATGATGTGTCTTGGTGTGTTCCTCCCTGGGGCCAATTTCGTTGGGACTGTCGGAGTTTCCTGGACTTCCTGAAAGTTTATTTCCTTTGCCAGACTGGGGGAGTTTTTCTTCATTATTTTTTCAAGTAAGTTTTCAATATCTTGCTGTTTCTCTTTTCCTTCTGGCAGCCCTATGATTCCAATGTAGGAGCATTTAAAGTTGTCCCAGAGGTTCTTAAGCTTCTCCTCATTTTTTTGAATTCTTGTTTCTTCATTCTGTTCTGGTTGAATGTTTATTTGTTCCTTCTGTTCCAAATCATTGATCTGAGTCCAGGTTTCCTTCACTTCATAGTTGGTTCCCTGTATATTTTCCTTTATTCACTTTATAGCCTTCATTTCTTCCTTCATTTTGCAACTGAGCTCAGTCATTTCTGTGAGCATCCTGATTACCAGTGTTTTGAACTCTGCACCAGATAGGTTGTCTATCTCCTTGTCACTTAGTTCTTTTTCTGGAGTTTTGATCTGTTCTTTCATTTGGACCATATTTCTTTGTCTTGGCACACCTGTAAGAGGGTGGACCCTTAGGTATTCACTGGGATGGGGCAACCCTCTTCACTGTGGTGTGGTGCTATCTGTGAGGGAGGAGTCCAAGAGGGGACATGCCACTTACCTGGCTCTCACCCCACTCTCTGTCACTTCCCTTGCTTCCCATAAGCAGATTTCAGGTGCCAATTCGCAGGTGGGTGGGTTTGTGTACATTCTAGGACCCTGTGGGTTTTTCCAACAGACTCTCCTTTGAGACTGGGGGTTTATTCCACTGCCGTAACCCCCACAGATTTTTACGCCAGAGCTTTTGAGTCTTTAGTTTCCTGCGCTGAAACCCTAGGTTTCATGGTCTGTCTCACTTCCCAGTTGTTCTTTCCGGCTTGTCTGCATGTGAATGTGGGACGGCCCAGTTTGCCAGCTGCCACCTCACCTGGCCTGGCCTGTCACCTAGCTGCGTGTCCTCTCCAACCCAACTGCCCATTTCTGCTACTCCTACCAGCCTGGATGAATGTTTCTTTAACTCCTTGGTTGTCGTACTTCCATGTGGTTTGATTCTCTGGCAGTACTGGTTACTTGTTGTTTTTAAATTAGTCGTTATCCTTTTTTTTTTGGTTGTGGGAGGATGGGAAACATTTCTACCTACACCTCCATCTTGTCTGGAACTTGTGTGCTGAAACAAAGCATTCTAAGCACATTTTTGGCCTATTACAGTTCATGAGCCAGTGGTAGCAACTTCTGTTAACTTTTGGATCCTGGCTTCACCATCTTAGTCTCTCTAAACTTCAGCTTTCTCATTTGTAAAATCAGAATAATGACACTTAAGTCACAGGGCTGTTGTATGGTTTCAATGAAATAAATGCAAATAATACTTGGTGCATAACATTCACTTAATGAGTGAAGCTCGTCTAGTCAAGTGACTTGAGTCTTCTGGCGGCTGTGACCGATGACTATCTTCTTCCAAGAGATTTCTGAGACCAGATCTTCCACGCTTATTTCTTTTTAAGAAGGCAAAGCGTAAGTGAAGTTCCCATCATGCTTGCTGCTTCCTCACTCTTGAACTAGCTGCTCTGCATTTCCTCACCTCTCAAACTCTTTTGCTCTTCTCTCGAGAATTGCTGCTCCAAAGCCAGCGACCCTTATCCTCAGATATTCAACCTGTCGCCTGAGTACCCCTCTACTTCTTTGCCTTTAATAAAATCTGGCTCTTTCCTGAGAAGACCCAAAGTTCTTACACGTGGCTGCTCACTCTTACAAACCCTGTATGTGTACTTTAGGACCAGAAGGTAGGGCTGGTGCCTTCCTCACTTTTTAGCCATGTTCATTCATCTACCATCTTGTAAAAAACTCTCTCCACTAAGGCTTTTTACACGAAGCTTTATTACCCTCTACCCTATTGCTTGCTATCATACAGCAACTTCTCCAGTCATTTCTCCTGCCATTCATCTGAGAGAGTAGCAGCTGGGTGATCTCCGTCTCAGTTCCTCCCATCTTTTCACATTACCTGTGGATGATGATGGCATACCTCACTCATTCTATGCCATTAACTCTGAGTCCCTTAATTTCTTAATCGGTCATGATGTCCTCTTCCTTTCCACTTTTGCCATGCTTTCTCACGTTAGTTAGTAGCACTTCGAATTGATCCACTTACAAAGTCCCACTACATACATCACTATTGGTAACCACAATATCCTTTTCTTCTAGTTGCTTGTTCGACACTCCTTCCAGAATTTTATTCAAACTCTTCAAAACGTATAATCCCATAACTCCTCAAGCTTCTTTTTAAAAAAAAAAATTTTTTTTCCTCTTTGTCTTCAGGTCTAAGGCTCATCAATTCAAAAATACTCTTTTCTGTAGCCAAAATTCTTTTTCACTTCTCTTTCATTCATCACCTCGGTCTGGCAAATGTCTGATCCTAGATGAATCTACTTATTTATTCCTCCCATGTCTGCACCAAGTGCTACAGGAGGAAGTCACACAATAGCTCACAATGGTTCAGCTACAAAATCATAATTTGCCCACCCATTTCCCACAATGGGTCTGTCAAAACTCCTTCTTGGTTTCCTCCCACTCTGAAGTTTTGTACCACTAGAGTGATGAAATTTGGGCCCTGCATTATGAGAGGTGTAGACAGAGGCTTCTGATCCAAGCCAAGAGGTAGATATCCAGCCTCTGTTAATAAACTGGGGCAAATGTGTGGTGATTCTCCAGCCCCAGTTTATACATGAGCAACATAGTCCCAGTGCTCACTTTTCTAGAGTGCATGCAGTTCTGGCCCAGCACAGCATTAGAGTCTTCTGGTTTCAGTTTCCTTCACCAAAGGGCACTACAATCCCAGTCCCAAGGGCCTGTGTCCCATCTGGGTTCTCTATGCCTCCGGACTTCAGCTCCCACCAAATACTGTGGGTTCCTTCTCTGTTTCTCATTCCTAAGACCTCTCTCCTTCTCTCTCTCTGGGGCTCTATAGTTTAAATTTTTTATTTATAATTTCATGTAGCATTTATAATCATTAAGAACTGGAGAGAATGATTTGTAGTGCATGTATTTTTCCATTGTGACCTAGAAATCTAAACCTCTCTTTTGCTGCAGATGTACTTTATTTGTAACAGATGTAATTTTCTGTTTGTTTGTGTGAGTATTTGATTTGATTAACGTCTATATCCTCCACCAGACTCAAGGCTTTGTTTGGGCAGAGACCATGTCTACTTTTGTTCGCTGTGTTTCTTCAGTACAGGGCACAGCTCTCGCATTTTATAGACATTCAGTAGTTGATCAAATGAATAATTTATTATTACATATGTAACAGTGTCTTTTAGCATCCCGGACCCATGCAGTTCTTAGTACATTCCTCTTACCTCATCAATCTAAAATTTCCCCTCCCCTAAGACTCGTTGCTGTTTGGATCAGGCCTTTCTCATCATCTGCTTGTCAGCTTCAGATTGTACTCCGTATTATCACTTACAATTGTAAAAACACACTGTCATGATCTGAAACCACCCTGGAATCATTTACAATGCCTTTGGTCACAAGGCACAGAAATGCACAGTTTAATTTGCCTTAGAAGATAAGAGAGTTTATAATCCATATAATAAAAATGAAACATAGGGTAGCCTCAGGCATACCTCTCAGGGCTGATTCTGTTTTTCCGTAGCTTCCTTGGGCTCTGTCTTCCTCTCAGCATTGGTATCATCCTTAAGCTGGTAGCAAGATACCAAGACATGGTAACATCCAAAAGAAGAAGAGGGGGCTGGGTTTTTGCCCTGTGTCTCTCTTCTACGGTAAGAAAAAACATTCCCAGGAGCTCCCCGGCAGACTTTCCCTTGTGACATCAAGACTACAGACTTAGTCCTAAACCTGTGCTTAGCAGTGAAGCCGAGTTTGCTGTGTTTAGCGTAGTCTAATTCTTTAGGATGGATTGGAAGTGGAGGGGGTCAACCATGTTGACTTCCATAACTCTACCTTTAAAACCCAATTTGGAATTCCAACTCTGATTGCACTTTCTATTCTTCCATCTTTTTCACTTCTTGACCTCCATGTAGCCTCTTCTTTGTCTTTACTGAATCATGTAGTCTATCAATACAACTCAGTTTTTCTAATAGATCACCTCTCGACTGGTAGCACTGACTTCCCTTCTTACTCTAGCATTCATTTCCACAGGACTGTTCAGCACATTCTGTTCCTTCGCCACAACCGTGCTTCAGCCACAACAAGCAGATCAGTCCTCGGTCAGCCCTCGATTGCCATAACAATTAGCTTTCTTCATTCCTTTTCTCAAGTTGCCAAGCGGCGCTGGAAGAAGTGGTATAGTTCTACAAGTTTGTTTATAGATGTTAATCTAAACATGGTTCTTACTGTCAAGCAGCAATTCTTTTCTTATTTCTGGTCGATTCCTTTCATAGATAGTGGGTTGTATCCAGAGTCACTAAGCTGTGTGACCTTGGGCAAGTCATTTAACCTCTCTGAATCTCAGTTACTTACTCTCTAAAAGGAGAACAACAGTACCTACATCAGAAGGTTGTTTTAGGATTAAAAGGGTCGTGTATGCACATAAAGCCACTTGTATACTGCTGGGCACGCACACAGTACTCAATTCATAGTAACCTTGTCTGAATGGCAAGTCCTAACCAGTGTTCTTCTTAAGTTCTCTACCTGGACTCCACTGTCCTTCCCCATTGCCGTCTACCCTTAACAACTGTTTTGATTTTTAGAGGCCAGTTGTGGATCCTCTGGTTCCTTTTCATCTCCAAATATACCAGGCATTGTATCTATTTTTTTATACCCTAAATGACTAGCATGGCACATGAAAATATCCAGTGTTTGTTCCATTGGATTTTAAATGTTCTTATTTTTTATGTTGATTCCATGAGATTAGGGAAAGATAAGGGGGCAGGAATCACAATGCAGTAGTTCAAGATTAAGCTAAATATTTGCTTCTGATAATTGCTGGGGGAAAAAAAAAAAACCCAAAACCCTGGTATTCAAAATCTGCCTGCAGGAGACTTGGGAACAGGAGATGTCTAAATGAAGATCATTTAGCTCTGACAATTAGCAACATAAACAAAACAGAGATGGATGAGCTGGCTTTGTTTGTAAATAACATTTATGCTCCAAATAATTTCCCTTCCAAGACAGAGACTTCCCTGCTCGATATTTCTACATCTCTCAAACACAAACCATAAAACCAAACGACTGCAGACAACGGTCAGTGTGTTTTATGACAGCAATATGGAGGGAGGACACACATTCCCTCCCAACTAAACACAGCCAAGCAAGCAAAGCCGTTTTAACCTGTAGGGGTAGGATTGGAGTATAATAAATATGTTTTTTTAAACATATACCCAAACTAAATTTCTATGGCCAATTCTGACATTAAATTAAATTTCTTTTCATGAAATAAGCTTGGGTTTAGGAGATGTCCTAATTAGGACGACATTATTTTCTTGAGGATATTTATTCTAATAGATGTGTGTTCAGTGAAGATCTTGGTATAGAAATTGAGATTGGGAATTTTGGTAAAGGAAGCTAGTGGAATCAAAGTCCTTTGAAAAGTCACTTTCTCAACAACTTTTTTCCCCCTCAAGAATCTCTGTTTTGTTTGGGTTTGCTAGAGGTGAGTATACAGATTTCCATAAACCACTGGTCTTTGTGGGATTTTTGAGAAGGGAAGAGGTCGCTGGCAATTTCTGAAATGTAAGTGTTTTGGCAAAGCGAAAGCAAACTGGTTATGAGCCAAATACCTTTTTAAAAATATCGCCAAGAGCTATGTACCTTCTACATGAAATTTCATGTACATATTACAGTGATCCATCTTTAGCAATTTATCTTCCAAGAAGTACATATAAATGCCCGGCACAGATGTCCCTCACCCTGACAACACTACTACTGCTCTTTGTGGGTTCATGGACAACCCTATCCATTGTCATGGTATTCCGTACAACACTTCCTCCAAGAAATGGTGAAAGAAGCATGTCAAAGGGTGCGTGCCCAAGAAATTCACTAGCATTACCACGTACCTCATCCCTAGAAGTGGTGAAGGACCCATTGAAGGGAGCTGGGAGACAAAAACCCTACAGGATGAAGCATATGACTTAATTTCTTATCACACAATTCTTTAGGCTTTTAAAACATCTGGTCACTCTTTCTATTTGAACTATAAGATTTACCTTGGTCTAGGCTACCCCTTCAGCTATTTGAGCATCAGGAACTCCCATTCGTGTAGAAACAAAAATCATCTATTGAAAATACTTCAAGTACCACATACTGGTCGCAATCAATAGCAAAGACTTGTTAAAAGTGTTCAGTAGTCTGACCAAATCAGTGCTAACAATTCTCAGTACTGTCGTGCTACTGTTAGTGCCCATTTCTTTGTATGTTTCATTAAAATGCATGCATATTCATGAATATTATTTATTCACTTAAGATATATCTTTTATTCACGTGACTTGCCTTCTTAGATCCAATTCATGCTTTTGGTGCCTTACTTTAAATTTGTCTGACATTGAAATTGTGACCATTGCTTTATTTTTGCAAGTATTAGCTTGATATCTTTGAATATATCTTTATTGTAGCTATTTTGTATTATTTTTGCTTTGAATTTATGGCATAAAGATGGAATATGGCTGGACTTTGTTTTCTGACACATCCGAGAGACTTTCTATTTGCTAGGGAAAGTGATTCAATTTACATTTATTATAGTTAATTTATTTTTTCTTATTCTGGCACTTTTGATAGTTTTCTGTTTGTCTTTTTTCATTTTATATTTCTCCTATGGTTTGCTCTATGGACTGTGTTTCCTTTGCTCTTATTTCTGCAAACTTTGGAATTTTATTAGTGATTGCTTTGACAGTTTTCACAGGCATCCTTCATCTTCTGTTTCCTGGCTACCAGGGGGTTGAGTATGCAGCAGCACCCCTCCCACAAACACGTTGTTTTATTTTAGTTTTTCTTCTTCATGTTAGCTGCTGGTGTACAAATAATATGAGCCATTGACCTGAATCTTTCTAAAAAGTGCACATAGATGGTACATTACATACTTGGAAGTGTGAATTTCTCACCTCCACTGTGGCAGGCAGTTTGGCTGTAATCATTTGGATGTAATTGCTGATTGCCTGCTGGTCTTTTAGTGTCAGTGGGCATATATGAAGTTATCAGGTAAGATGCAGAATGACTGCAAAGAATCTAAAAACATGGTACCCAAATTCTACAAGGCAGGAGAAAGGGGGAGAATTGGGAGTATGGAAAATCTGATCTACAGAGCAGAATAAAAGATGGATGTGTTCCTGTAGAACGCACCAGAAAAAAAGGGTGATGACAAGAAAAGGAAATGATTCTACAGAAGACAGACTCCAAGATTCCTCGCAGCAAAACTGGCGACCCTATGAACAAGACACAGGACAGGTAGGAATGATTAAATTGAAAGATAGAAAAATGTTCCCAAACAAAATTAGTTGTGAAAATCTGCAATCAAACACATCTAAGAAACATTGTGTAATGATAAGGATGCAGACAAAAGTCCTTCATGTTTCTAGGCAAATACAAGAAGCAATCTAAGTTGGAAGGTACTTACCTGACTTAGTTTTGATCTGTGGTCCATTTTCATTGTTTTTCCGATGACTTCACCATCTTTTTAGTAGGAAGTGGACCCACTGAATGGGGAACTGCTAGCCAGATGTCATGGTGATCCAGAAGTGTTTTACTGAATTTTTAAAAACTAGGGAAAGTTTTAGGGTTTTTTTGTTTAGATTTTATTTATTTGTTTTTAGAGAATGAGGAAGGCAGGAGAAAGAAAGGGAGAGGAATCCTGATTTGTGAGAAATACATCAATTGGTTTCCTCTGGCGTGCTCCCAAAACGGGGACTGGCCAGCAACCTGGGCATGTGCCCTGACTGGGAATCCAACCCACAACCCTTCCATTTTCAGGCCAGCACTCAGTCCACTGAGGCACACCACTCAGGGAATGTTTAGTTATTTTGGACTCTATTAACTGTCCCAGATATAGCCGTTATTCCTTGTCATCGGACATTGCTGACCAACAAATGACGCCAGTGCCCTTTTACTGGCTCAAGCTTTTCTGTGGCTTCTACTTATTTCATTACACAGGCTGCACATTCAAATTAGAGGCATAGGACCCTGAACTCCAATTGGATGAGTCTCAAAATCTATTTTCAACATTGAACAATCATCTATAAACAGGGCAATGGAAAAAAAACCTGCCTTTTATATAATTCCCCGAATTCTTGTATATCCTTGTATATACCAGCCTGAATTGATGTTATGTGTCTTGCTCAAACTGTTGTCTTAAGGATTTTGTATTTAAGGCAGCTTGGCATACAAGTCATAGGTTAATAGTTTTTAAAAATTTGTATTTATTTTTAGAGAGAAGGAAAGAAGGGAGAAAAAGAGGGAGAGAAACATCATGTGTGAGAGATACATTGATTGGTTGCCACCTGGCCTGCAACCCAGGCATGTGCCCTGACTGGGAATCAAACCAGTAAGTAACCTTTTGGTTCTCAGGCTGGAGCTCAATCCACTGAGCCACACCATCCAGGGCTTAGGCTAATGGTTTTAAAGTCTTAGCCTGGACTGGAGTTCTGAGCATATCATAGAAGAGTCATGTTCTTCCAAGATTTGAAAGGTTAGTCATTGGATGGGGACTGTGTCTGCTGGCCAGGGGAGCAGCAGTTGCTACTCGCCATTAGGGATTTGGAAAAGACAGCTTCCTTCCAGCAAAAATGAGCAAACCAATTTTTAAAAATCTCAACCTTCTAGGCTATCTCATCTCTGTGTGCGTCTTAGCCAAGAAGTCACATTGAGGGGCGGCAGGAGAGCACGCTGTCAGTGGGAGGAGATCTACACCTTATCACAACTTCTAAAGCAGTTTTACTACTGGAGAGTCCTTCGAAGTTTCAAACAGTACGGTGTAACCTGGGGGTGAGAGGAATCGCTTGCAAACCCCACTGGAATGCTGTCCTAGGAAAGGAATTGTGGCTTAAGGGCACTGAGTTATGGAATGTACTCTGTCCTGGGGCCAGAGCCTCTGGGTCCAAATCTGCCCCTAAATAGCTGCACGTACTGATTCGTTTCTCCTTTCTTCACCTGTTTCCTTATCTTTGCAACAAAATGGCTGCACCTGATTCCTACAAGGATTAAAGAGGAAAGCATGCAGAGTGCTTAGCCGAACAGGTGCTCAATAAATGTAATTAGAACTCCCTCCTCACTTCAGCCTCATGATAAACATTTGGGATGAGGATGCTCTTAGTTAATTCTGGGAGCAATTAGGAAATTGTGTTCCATGGATCAGACTTTACTATTGGTTTGTTTTGTGGAAATTCATGTGGCTGCTCTGTGTGTGTGTGTGTGTCCCAGTACAACAATTAATTGTTGGATATTCTGGAAAAGACACATGTCTGTCACTAGTGTGTGTAAGGCAAACTTGAAGAGGAACTGGGAAGGAGCACCCCAAAGTGAGCAATTTTCTGATGGTCACATTAAAACCAGCGCAGAAGAAACCCTGGAATAAATGTGGAAAGTGGTACTGAAAGGTAGGAAGGCTTATGCGCGTTTAATATGTCAAGTCTGGCACCACTTCCAATACTGCTGAATACATTTCTCAATAAAGCTATATTTATAGACACTTTCTGCCCAGGATGGAGTTAGAACAGTGTTCCTGTCTGTAGGGTGATTGCAACCTACAATTGCAAGTTACTTGGAGAGATGCTTGGATAAAGGTGTGTATAAGAAGCTTTGGCTGTACACAGGAGGGACTCTTTTAGGCGATGGGGCATCAGGGAAGACTTCCTGGAGGAAGTGACACCTGAATGTTGAAGAAGGAGCAGGAGTCATTAACCAAAGAAGTGAACAGAGACGACTCATCGAGGGGCACTTTTGTAAATAGTGGCCGGATCCTAGGGACTGAACCATGGGTGGGCCAGGTGTTCAAATGTCAAGGTGGGAATTTGCCAAGTATAGTGTTCAATAATTATTTGTTGAGTAATAAATTACAGTTTTTTTGTCAGGTGCCCTGATAAAACACAGATAAAAATTTCTACTGCTTTTATGATCAGTCTATGTTATAACTCCGTTGAAAGAGAAATGAGGTTAGTTTTCCACAGTTCATTTTTTACGGATGGTTTTAATGACCACTGAGTTGTTTTTCAAAGGCTACAAGTTGTCCTTTTAATAAAGGCCAGTAATAAAATTTATTGGTCTGGGGCTTGCAGAAACTATCTTTTCCAATACAGGAATTACATTTTTCTCACATGGAAACATTTTCCAAAATTCAAAGATGTAGTGATTTAGAGATTTCGTTAATAGGTTCACTCTGTAACTTGGTATATAGTTATCATTAGTCAGTTGTTTCCTCTGTGTTGATCACAATTAAGGCCAGAAAGGGAATACTTTTGTAGAATAACAGAAAAGTATGAATGTGAGAATGAAATTAAACCTAGCTTTGATGTCTAGCTCTCTCATTTATCAGCTGTGTAACCTTGAGGAGGTAACCTGTGCCTGAGCCTCATCAGAGAATTAAATGTGATAACATCTGTAAAAGCAATGATTATTTTTCTTTTTCTCTCCCCTCTGAGTAGTCAGTTCCATTGATCTCCTGCAACTTGTCCCACAAAAATTTTTAAAAAATTATGTCCCGTCATCCCATTTCACTATATTATTATTTATTTTTTCTTATTCTATTTTAATTCTTCTCTGTATTTAGATCCCTTATTATATAATTCATTTTCACACTAGCATCTCACTGCTTTGATTACTTTATAAAGTATTTCAATGAGGAATATTGAATTTATTTGTTGGAAACTTAAAAAATTCAATAAATCTAGAAATCAGTTTGAAAGTCAGTTTAAAAGTTTATTTATTGACAAATTGACCATCACTCTATCTATAGAGATTATGCAAGCAACTGATAATAGTTTTGCATTTTACATGTACAGCTATAATACTCTTCAATAACCCACAGAGTAAATTTTATTTTACTCCTTTCCAATGGAGAAATTGGGGCTCAGGGGGACACAATAGCAGTCCTAGATTCTATCTAGCAATTGCCAGAGCTAGGGTTCAAGTCAGGTCTTTTCCCCATTGTACCATAAGCCTTCCATCTTAATGCTATTCATTCTTTTCATGTTTTATGCCTTTATACTTCATGTAAATTTAGCATTAGCTTTATTCCCAAGGTTTTTGTGGCTGTTTTGAGAAAGTTGCAATGGCCTTTACACCAGTACCAGATTTACTAGATGTTAAAAACATGTCCTAATTGCTTCAGATATTCTTCCCTATTAAAGAAGTAAAACATTACTGATAGAGTTGAAGGCCATCTTTTCCTTTTCCCTCCCTCCTGGACTAGCCAATATCTTGAAGCTCTCCTGCATGTCTTAAATCTTTTATCACAAATGCGTATATGTCCATAAACATAGTATTCTAAACACAGATAATATAGGCATTCCCTCATGTTTTCATATTTAAAAGAATCAGACATCATTGCAAAACGAACCAATTCAAGATGAACCAATAAGCAGATGTATCATTTAACAAAAATGTGGGAGGAAAATATACCAAAAGCATTATATTTAAAACAGATGCTCTAGTACCTCAAGTGATCCAAATAAAAGAAAATTTTAAATCACAGAATGAAACAGGAAAAATGGCCCCTTAAAAAAAAACCCCGAGTATTACTTTATATTTCGGGAGGGAGCTATGTTAAAATATTTGCTTTGGTCACAACGAATCGACTATGGAAAAACTGGGACTGAAAGAGGAAATGGACTAAAAGGAAGCCCAACGAGGCTCTCACGCACTTCGCATCCTGAGCACTACGATGTTTCCTGACATGTCAGTCAAAGACCCCGTAACAGGAGAGATTGCTGATGAAACAGATCAGTGCAGGACCTTTCTCCTTTGTCTGATTAAACTTCCTGAGTCATGGGATCGAGATTATACATGGAGGTGCTCTGTCAAAACAGACTTTCCTGCTTCTCAAGTAATTGAAAGCAACTGGACGTTTGCCCCTGGCCTGCAGCAGCTGGGAACACTTCCACCTTCTTTCCCCCAAGTGTATATATACACATCGAAGCAAGTATCTCTAGTCTTCCAGGTAAATTTCAAGTTTCCCTTATTCAACATTTTGTAGAATTTTAATTTGTGGCCAAAATTATGTCATGGACACAGCAAAATGAAATCGAGGTGAAGGAAGACAGAGTTTAGGCTTGCCTACAATTCCTGTTTGTTTCCCTAGGCCATGTGCTTACTCGGGCCTCCTGTCTATGCTAAATGCATGGGGTAATTTCACCTGGGTTTAGGATTCTTTTGTGGAATGCAGCCACTGAATTATAGCCCCTGGGAGCCAGCACAGATAAGAATGGAACTCAGGTGCGTTCTGCCCCAGAAGGTGAGACATACCTGGGCTACGAGCATTCTGAAGCTGAGATAGTGCATCTCAGCCCCCTGCACGGTTTCTCCAACACGGGTCCAGTCTTCTTTTTACCTTGTTTTTAAGCGAGGTGGAAGCTGTTACTACAATTATAAGATACAAGGGATCTTACAATTTACAGATCTGTAAATATTTTGACCCTTCATTAAAAACAGCCATAAACTTGTACAAGAAATAACTCTCTCTACGTAAGCCATAAGGCACCAATTTTCAAATATCTTGTTTTGTTTGAAAATAATGTAGAGAAATCCTATAACCATTTTAGAGTACTTAGGCAAAAAGGAATGTAAATCAACAGTTAAATTCTTAATTAATCAATAGTTAAATTGGCATATGTTCAGCAGATATGTTTGAAATTGCTATTGGTAAAGTAAGGTTTTAGTAATTATCTCTAAAAAGATTAATTTAGAAAACGGCACCAAACAACAAGAGTAGTTAGAAAAAATTCTCCCCGCACAATTGGTAGGCTTTTTCATAATACAGAGAGCTCAAGCTTTGAAATGAAACATGAAAACTAAAAATATATCAGAAAAAGAATGACTGATTTTGAAGGTCAATACCATGGAAGAGAAACAAAGAAAGGAAAAACATCACAGGAGGAAGAAATTTTAAACACAATTTAAAAAGCTCAAATTTTACAAATAATTTTCACTTTTATCCTGAACGTCAGTCCCTAGAGGAATGCTCGTCCATCAGGAAGAGGCGTTCCCTGCAGAGATGGAATATCCAAGCCTCTCTGCAAAAATCATCTCCTTCGTTGGTCTTTGTCATAGTCATCTTCCCCATCTCTACTTAACTTCCTGCCTGAAACTATCATCATTTAAAACCACTGTGGTGAATTAGACATTTGATGAGAAAACATTCAACTAAAAGTACCCCACATTTAACTGAACTGTTTGTTCTTTTGAAACTTTTTCTCTGTGATAATGTTGTC
>PVKM010004738.1:32405-50943 GCA_004027735.1 Carollia perspicillata | reverse complement strand
CAGGGGAGCTTAAGAGCCAAAGGCCATAAGGTCCTGTCTGGGACTTGTGCAGATTTTGAATTGATCAGACCAAATAAAGCGAAATAAAGGAAGTAAAAAGCGCACCAGAGGCTCTTGGGGCAGACGCATGCATTTCTAAACCTCACAGGTTCCTCACCCACCGCAGCCACGTTTTCAGCCTTCCGAGGGGTGGAATTTTAAATCTATTCTTCCCGAAGAACAACACAGCTCTTGGGCTACGTGTGCAAGGATCGAGTGTGTGTGGGCAGGCTTGAGTGTGTAGGGGAGAGAGGGCATGCAAAGTCCCAGTAAACTCGGAGCCTCTCCCCTGACCAGGGCCTCTTCAATGCCTGGTCATCAGGCATCTGCCCCACACCCTGGGAGTTAGATAGTGTCTCCTTTAAATGCACCAAGAAGATCTGTTTACTTCCCTAAACACGCATCTAACTCCACAAGACACAACAATAAAATAATTTTCTATTTTTTTCTCCACGATGGGGCCAATTTTCTGCTTACTAGAAATAACAGTGAATTTTGGAACCAATACTATGGCCACACAAGAAAAAAAAAAAACAAAAAACAAACAAACCAAAACAAAAAAAAACCCTTTTCAGCATTTCTTAGTTTACGAACCCCCCCCAAAAAAAAACAAAAAAATCTCTTCAGCCTTTCTTAGTTTAAGAATGTAGATTGAAAACAGCGTTTCACAACGTTAAAAGCACTTCAAGCTTGAGTTATCCTAGTAACACCTTCTCCCACCTAGCAAGAGAATATAAAACTTACGCCATCCCTCACCCGCAGTTTCTCACTTTTAAGTGTGGCTTGCGCTGCAGTCTAAGAACTAAACACACCAATTGGAAGTTCAACTGGATGGTATTTGCGTGTAGCGAAAAGAGGCTCAATTACAAATTTAAGACAACAGATGTGCCATGAAGTAAGCAAAGGAGAGAAGACGTTTCTGAGACCCGTATTTATAACCTGGCTTCGTTTTTGCCTTTTATCTCTCTAGTCACATTGCGCTGCTACAGCCATCCCTGCTTCGGGCTCCTGAGGCGTCTGTGGGCAGGGTCTGTGCACTCTACGTTCATATTCGCGTATTCTCTTAAGCTCAGGAGTGTCTCTTGTGCCCAAGAGTAATGGACACGCATTAGGGCTTCAATGCACAGTTGCTTCCTCTTACTGGGTGGAGACTTCGCTTGACATGCTTGTCTTGGGGCACCATTGAATGCATGAATGTCATGTGAGATAGCACAATTTTAAATATACATAGTTTACCAACGTTTTGAATGCTAATTTGCTACTGTCCGTGGTTGTGCTTATTTGGAATCAGTGCTTATAGCCAACTACATATTATCGAGTTAGGGCACCGAGTCACTGGTTTACTCCAAGTATTTTTTGACTGCCCAGCACCTGCCTGGGATTTCATTTGCCACCGAGATACAGCCATAAATAAGAAGACGTAGTCCCTGTCCTCATGTGTCTTCCCTTGGTTAAAGATACCTTTTTCATCTGAATCTGAGTGGAAAATGCTAAAAAATTATTCTTTCCCATTTCTAGGGTGAATGCTGAAGCTAAGGGCTTTGAAGTTTTAAGTGAGTGTTAAGATGTATTCTTTGCATCAGTGTGAATTTTTTCCCAAAGGTATCTATAATGATTACATTAAAATTCCTCCAAAAGTTCAATGGAGAGTGAAATTTGATGGAAACCAAATGACTCTTTGCACCACAATGAAATATTTTAAAAGCACAGAAAGATCGGGCCTAATAACTCTTGCCTGTTAGCTTTTGATAACCTGTCATGAGGCATGCCCAAGGTTTAGAAATGGACCTAATGGACCTTGTTTTAAAATATATCTCTTTCTAGAGTTTGATGATGTAGATGCTGACTTTCCAGAGAAACATTTCTCATTGCTAATTTTTAACCTTTCCCCTGTCGGCCTTCTTTCTCCAATTCAACTATAAGATTGCTGGGGGCAGAAGTGGTCACTCGAATTTTGAAATTCTCTCAAAGAATGGAGCAAAGGGACGACTGCGTGAGGACGGCCGGGTGGCATTTGTTCGGTAGGATTCCACAGCTTTGAGCTTCAACGGGGAGGGACAAGTGACGTTCACGATCTATTCGAAGCCGTGGGAGCTATTCCTGTCGCATTCATTGTCAAACCACAGGAAATTATGTTTTTCCTCATTACCACCCTGAGCTCTGTGAGTGGCTGATACGCTTTGGCTACACAGATACTTTGTGATAGTGTTTTCCCAATCTATACCCAAAACTATTTCATAAGATGACATATGTATTATACTCTCAGTATATCGAGTGCCGTCCAGTTATTTCCACCTGAAGTAATGGCTTGCGTGGAGGGTGTAAAGAATTATTTCTTTAACAAGCCTTTATCGAGCACCTCCTGTGTGCCCAGCTCTTTCCTACTTGCTGGGAGTAAGGAAGGTGAGTCAGCCGGGGCCCGACGGGAGAGGCAGACCTGTGTGAGTGACTCGTCGTGGACAGCATGAGTCGATGAGCCATAGAGCTGTTCCTTTACCCAACAACTATGCACTGAGCTCTACCTTGGGTTGGAAGAGAAAGTGAACACAGACTGTGAAGGGCCCCTATGCCTGGCTAAGGAATTTGAGAATTACCTTTAGGCCATTTGGAGATATCAGAAGTAAAATCGTTTAGCCCACATGAGACAGCTTGTAGACTCTTGCTGTTCAGAAGCTATATGTAGCTATACTGGGGGAAGGGCAGAGAAGAAGCTGTTCATACTTGTCATTGAAAAAGCAGATTATCAGTGTGACATTAATCTAGCAGAGATGGTAATAAATCATAATTTTATTTATTTGTATTGCCTAGTGTGCATTTCAGTACAACAGGCTGTAACGCCTCCATATCGTAAACACTTTTCCTGTTCATTTGCTCTCAGTTTTTATGATGGTGTGGACTGGGGGTTAAAATATTTGAAATAGTTAAAATTGTAAGTTTTGGTGGGATCTCTGAGGTTTACGGTGCCTTACTCTAGGGTTTGCACATTAAAAGCTAATTGTTTATCATGTATAGTTTCCTGAGGCTGCTGTAACAACACAAGTTCATTCTCTCACATTTCCAGAGGCCAGAAGTCCACCATCAAGGTGTCCGTGGTTACCAGATGGAAAGGGGGGCGGAAGGAGGTAGAGGAGGGTAAAGGGGGACAAATGGTGACGGCAGGCGACTTGACTTGGGGTGGGGACCACACAATACAATAGACAGATGATGTGTTATAAAATTGTACACCTGAAATGTATATAATTTTATTAACCAGTGTCACCCCAATACATTCGACAAAACATTTTTTAAACAAATAAAAAGAAAAAGTCCCTCCCTGCCCCCGCCAGAGAAAGGCATTGGCAGGCCACGTTCCCTCCGAAGCCGCCGGAGAGGATCCTTCCGGCCTCTCCCAGCTGCTGGTGGCTTCAGGAGTTACTGGGCTTATGGCGGCATAATGCCAATGGCCACCTTCGTCTGCGTGTGCCCTGCCCCATCTCCGTGCCCTCTAGTCTTCGTTCTCTTCTAAGGACACTCGTCATTGGCTTTAGGGCCCACCTGGGTACCCCAGGATGATCTCATCTCATGATCTTTAAGTACATCATGAAAACTCTTTCAAGTAAGTTAACATTCGCGCATTCCAGGGATTTGGCACGGATAGAGGTTTTGGGGGGCCCCCATTCGACCTACTAGGAATGGTGACCCATAGGTCTTCTAGTGGAGTCACTGAGCCGTGATGGTTGAAGTGGTGACCTGGAAATCGGTGCTGCAGGCAGGGCTATTTTACTGGGTTTGTGGGAGAAGAGGGGTTAGAGGTTTGTGTGTTCTCTTTAACTAATCAGAAAGTGACTCCGGGATAGAAAGGTTAATATGGAACCGTGAGTAAGTGGAGACAAAGGGGCACGGAATGAAAGGAACATCAAAGGTTTGGGATCGGTCACATGTTTTCTGTGATTACAGAGAAGAATAGCACGGGTGGCCATAGAAGAAAAGAATTATGCTGCTATAGCAATTTGAAATGTCCTCCAGGCGAGTGAAAAATACCATCTGGGCATGTAAGTATATATACTATTATAAGTAGTTGGAGAGGCCTGTCCTGAAAATTAAAAAGTGAATAAAGTAGAAAAGAAGATAAACTGGATTATTGGAAGAAAGGATTACAGTATACAGCCTTGAACCTGGCATCTCAAAAATTATTGTTAACTGGAGCTGGGAAGATGAGAGCACCGTGAGCTCATGTAGCCAAACATACGTTCATGAAGCTACATGTAAATGCCTGTGGTGTTCCTCGGTTCCAATGACTTCCTCTGTAAAAGTCCCATGTTATACCCAAGATGCATGAATACGCATGTGTACCAAGAACAAACATAGCGGCAGCTAAGGCCTTGAACCTTCATCCAATCAGGGCTGCTTTTCTGAAATAGGTCATGAAGTTTCCCAGCAGGAGAGACGAATGCCAAGAACTAAAGCCATTTAGGTGTTCCCCCGGAGTTTCAAAGAATTAATGGTTCAGATAAGGAACAGGTGAGGTTAATTGAATCTAACTCAGACATGAAGAACCATCGGCCCCAAGGAAGGCTGCTCCACGCTTTTGACCGCCTGTCTTTGAAACAGCTACAATTTCTTTTCTCTCTCCTCCTCTCCTGGACGCCGACACCTTTGTACGTTGACGTCTGTGTACATTCCGAATTTCAGTGGCGTTGGGCCTGGCAGAGGCCAGTTGTGATGGGCCCCTGACGCCGCCCTTCGTACACAGGTGATTCTGCTTAGGACCTTATTGCAGCGCGAGGGTAGTTGGGGCGTTAGGTCTTGGGACCCGGGGAACAGAACTGGGAGGGGCCCAGGCTTAGCTAAGGCAGGCAGGCTAAGGGAGAAGGCTCTACACCAGCCAACTGGCTGCCATTCTCACATTTCCTTCTCGACCTCAGAAGTGTGGTTTCCAAATGCGGGCTGTGTCCCCCTACAGTTACAGGAAATCAGGTTAGTGGATTCTTGCCAGAATTAAAAACAAAAAATTAAAAAAAAAAAACAAAAAGAACAAGCCAGAACAAATCCCTGAAGAGAAACAGAACAGGAATGCCCAGACTCACCTGCATGGGAAGGGTAAGTATTGTTGAATCAAACCTCTGTTTCGGTTATTTATGTGGGAGCCTGTGTGTGTTGACTGGCCTGTGATGTAAACTGTTTTTCTCAGCGTGAGTCAGAGTCACATTATCAAGACATCCATTCCCCACCTCTGGCCTGCTCGTGACCTCATTTCCTTTCTTTGCTCAGTCCGCTTTCCACGCTTAACCCCCACACATTGACCCTAACTCTCCTCCCCCTCGTGCCCTGCTGACGTCATTTTGCACGCCCCAGGTCTCAGTCCACTCTGAGAGCCCGTTTCCCATTTCTTCATCCAGGCTCCCAGGTGCCAACAGACAGAACGACATTCTTCCTTGTTGTCCCCACTAAACTTGTTGCCTGTTCCTGGTCAGCAACCTAGTAGCTGTGCAACCTTGCATACCCTTCATAACTTCTCTGAGTTTGACTTTTCTCATCTGCAGAGTGGGGGGAGGGGGTGGTCCTAACCCATGGTCCTGTGAGGGCTGAAGGGGCATGTACACCTGGAACATTCTATGCGCTCAGTAGATGGTCGCTCTTATAATGGCATTCTCTTCCATAACCATACTGCAACGATCACATTCAGGAAACTTAACATGGATACAATACTACTATTATCTACTATAAATTCCGTATTTAAATGTAACGAGTTCCATTAGTGCCTTTGACGGCAGCTTTCTTCCTCCTCACGGGGATCCACTCCAGGATCACACCCTGCATTTCCTTGAAGGGAAATATTTTTGAAGGGTACTTTGTAGAATTCCTCTCAGGTTGGGTTTGCCGGATGGTGTTTCGTGATTAGAAGCAGATAATTACTTGTAGGGACACCCCGTAAGGGACGTGCATCCTTCTCAGGGTCTCCCATAGGAAGAGGCCCCTCATGTCAGTTTGTGCCACTCATCGACGACGATTTTGATCTCTTGTGTCTATGGTTGCCACCAGGTGTGTGTGCTATAAAACAATTGCTTTCCCCTTTGTAATTAATAAGTAACCTGTGGGGAGCTAGTTTGAGATTCAAGTCTGGCGTTTCTCACCATACTTTCGCCAAATAGTTTTGGCATTTATTGATGATTCTTGCCTGAATTGATTATTTCTGTCATGTCAGCAAAAAGGTGAATTTCTGCCCTGGCTGGTGTGGCTCGGTGGGGTGAGCATCATCCCATAAACCAGAAGGTCGCCAGTTGGATTCCCTGGTAGGGCACGTGTCTGGGTTGTGGATCAGCTCCCCAGCTGAGGGCGTGTAGGAGACAAGCAATCAGTGTTTCTCTCCCTCTTTTCCTCCCTGTCTAAAAATAAATAACACCTTTAAATACAAAAGCAAATTTCTGACTCTATCATTTCTTCTACTGTAACTTGTTTTTGTGTTCCACTGTGTACGTATACACCAGTGAATGCAGTTTCAGAATTTATATGCTGACGGCATTAAAAATAAAGGCATCTTATATATGTAGGCCCATGGGCTTGTTCTGCCAGACTAGAGTCATCCTTATCGAGAGGCCGAGCTACAAGAAATAGTTTCAAAGGCCCTTTCAAGATGTGGCCGATAAGAGGCCTGTGCTGTCATTTCCTCTTCGAGAAGCAGCTTAGGGCTTGTTTGTAGCACCGAACCTTGGCACCCGTTGTGGCTGTGATTTTCAAGAATAATGCCGATGCGTATGTGTACATCACATTCAGTTCCAACTAGAACTTTCACACTGATTTTGATCAAATAGTATTCAGGATCTGGCAGAGAAATGGCTCGTTATGATTTCTGCGTGGCTACAACCGGGGCTGGAAGTGCTGACGGAGAGCGGGGCAGAGCCTTGCCAGGTCCCTGATGGACAAAGGATGTTTGCATTGTAAAGGGCAACGAGACAGAACTGGAATAACAGGACGAGCCCTTTAGCACCAGCGCCTCTGTGCCCGTACAACGGGAGGGAGGCTTCTGCCCTTTCTCTGACAACCACGAAGTGGCTTTAGAATCGCCTGTCTGACTGCAGGCAGGTGCCTGCGTTTCAGCAAGACTTGAACAAACATCACCGGCTGCACTGGTCAAACACGGCTTCCCAGCACCAGCATGAGAGCAATAAAAGGTAGAGCTTTCAAGGATGTCTGGCTCTCTCGCATTTTCTATGTGGAAAAAATGTCTTTATCCAAATACTACTGTTTGCTTATAATCACTGTACCCTCTTCTATCTGAGGCTTGAGGCAAGAGCTAAGGCAGCCGCATACCTGAGCCATGACTCACCCCCGGAGTCATTTTAAAGAGACCCTGGCTTCCTATTTGTGTGGAAACCAGGGAAAAGTCTGATTTCAATGGCGGGGAGGGGGCGGGGGATGGTATATCCTCAAAGGAGGCAGAGTCTCTAGTTATGGAGCAGTTGACCTTGTAAAAGTTTTTTTTAATGTTTAAAATTTCATTTATTGATTGTTTTTTTTACAGAGAGAGATAGATTTGTTGTTTCACTTATTTATGCATTATTCGTTGATTCTTGTATTATGTGCCCTGACCGAATTGATCCTGGCTGGGTAGCTCAGTTGGTTAGAGAGTTGTCCTGACACGCCAAGATTAGAGGTGAAAGTATTTTTATTTATTCAATTTCTTGAACACACAATACATTGATGTGGGTCAAATATGAAAACAAATATGAGAAGTGTATTCTCATTCAGCTGGTTTCCCTTGCTCCCTTTGGGTGACGCTTTTTATTAAATCCTGTTTGCCTCATTACATATATATGCACAAGCACATATGTTTATCTTCCCTCTTGTCACACAACTGGTATTTAAGTCATCTTTCTAATATCGTGTTCCTCGACTTTTTTTGGAGTTCCCTTTTTTTAATTGAACGCATTGGGGTGACATTGGTTAATAAAACTATACAGGTTTCAAGGGTACAACTCAAGAAAACACCAGCTGCCATTGCGTTGCGCGCTCGCCACTCAAAGTCAACCCTCTTTCTGTGCCCATGTATGCCCCCCTCTGCCCTGTTCCACCTCCCCCCACCCCCCTTTCTCTCCTGTAGCTGCCATGCTGGTGTCTGTTTGTTTTTCCCTTAATCTCTTCACCTTTTTCATCCAGGCCCCCAACCGCCCTCCCCTCCGACAGCTGCCCGTGTGTTTGCTGTGTCCATACCTCTGTTTCTATTCCGTCAGTGCATTTGGTTCATTAGGTTCTACATATAAGTGAGATCATATGGTATTTGTCTTTTTCTGACTGACTGATTTCGTCGTGGGGGCAGCTGATGGACGTTTCTCTCTCACACTGATGTTTCTTTCTCTCTCCCTCTCACCCAGAAGAATCAATAAACATCCTCGGGTAAGAATTTAAACAAGGAAAAAGAAATAGAACTTTGCCACCTACTCCAGGAACCCTACCGGGCCCCATGCTAATCTCAACCCCCCCAAATTAGCCCTGGCGGGTGTGGCTCAGTGGATTGGGTGTTGTCCCACAACCTGAGGGGTCGCCCGTTCGATTCCCAGTCAGGGCACAGGCCTGGGTTGCAGGCCAGGTCCCCAGTGGGGGGCATGTGAGAGGCAACCAACTGATGCTTTTCGTATGCATCAGTGTTTCTCTCCCTCTCCTTCTCCCTCCTTCTCCTCCATCTAAGAATAAATAAAATCTTTTTTTAAAAAATTGAGAACTCAAATGCATTAAGCAGAATGAGTAATCGATTAGTAGGCTGGTAACCAGTTAAAAGCCTGTCTCCAGGTAGTTGACCTGTCGAGCTACTGTGGGGTGGAGGGGGAGTAGTTTCCTCCTGCTGAGTGGACAGAATGTCTCTTGGCAGGTGATAACCAATTATGCCAGCAGGTCGGCATTTTCTATGGCCTCTTTTTCCTTTTCCTTTTCATCCCCCTCACTTCTTTTTGCCTTGACTCTTTCTCATTTTTTGCCTATGACAAGTTCATTGTTAATCAGACAGCAAAATGTCTACCTTGACTTACATGGCTAGGTGAAATCTTCCTAAAAGCACATAGTGTCTGGCAATAATTGACTTTCGTTAAAATGTTCCTAATGGATGACTGAAATTTCAAGAGAAGTTTTCTCTGAATGAAAAGTTGCCCAGTCACCATGCTTTGGGCATTGAAAGATAACTCCTTGAGGGGGAGAGGCATAGCTCCCCTAGGGATAATTCCAAACGATGCTTTCCTCCAGGTCAGGGAGATTAATGCTCCCCCCAACCCCATGCAGCTGCTTGAAGGTGGGTGAGATTTAGTCCCTGGCTTCCAAAGAATAGAGTATAGACGGGGGAGGGGGAACAGCAATGTTAAAGGGGAGTAAGCTCACGGACGGTGTCTTAACCAAGAGATGAAGGGTAAGGTCGCCGCCAGGGATGTTATGCAGCTATCAGGTAACCTCCAATATGCTGTGATGAGGGTACTTTTCCTGTTATCAACAACAACAAAAAAAAAAGTATAAATAACCTAGGTGTAATGAGGAAGACGTCAGGCAAACCCCAATGGAGGGGCAGTCTATAAAATTCCTGGCCGGCACTACGGAAAGTTGTCAAGGTCACAAAGAATCGTGGGAAGGTGAAGAAGCTGGCAGAGCCCGGAGCAGAGGAGGCACACATGGTGACCACCTGCAGTGTGGTATCCTAGATCGAATTTGGGGACAGAAAGGGGGCATTTCATGGGAAAAAAATGGGTGGAATTAGAATAGTCTTGAGTTTAGTTAATTGTGAAATACTATTGTTACATTCTTTTTCTTTTTTTTTTTTTAAGATTTTATCTTTAGAGAGAGGGGAAGGGAAGGAGAAAGAGAGGGAGAGAAACATCAGTGTGTGGCTGCCTCTCACGCGCCCCCTACTGGGGACCTGGCCCGCAACCCAGGCATGTGCCCTGACTGGGAATCGAACCTGCAGGCTTTTGGGTTGCAGGCCCATGCTGAATCCACTGAGCTACACCAGCCAGGGCAACTTTCTTGCTTGCGACAATTGTACCATGCTGATGTAAGATGTTAACAATAGAGGCAAACGGGTGAGGGAATAGATGGGAATTTTGTCCTATTTTTTTTTCAAATTTCTACGAATATAAAATACTCCCATACAAATCTTATTTACAGAAAGTAAACCAAAAGAACAAAAGATAACATCTTTTAACTGGATAGCAAGTATTCAACGTAGATCTGTCGTAATAATTCCATATTCCTCATTTCTGATGATTGACCGTACCAACTGTTAACATAACAAAGGCTTGTCTTCTATTTATACTATACATGGCAGACTGTTCAGTGTATAAAGCAATTAAAATCAAGACTCTCAATCTGATGTGGAATTGTTAATTCTGTTGATTCCATAGGCGTAGTAGTGTCAGGCTTAGCCTTGTCTAGAGAGATCTTGTGGGAAGGTAAGGTGTTTGAATCAAGGAGGATATTAATACTCCCTGTGGTTCCCCCCGCCCTGCCCCCCAGAAAATAACCGAAAGGACGTTATCTCAAAGGCAGGACAGCCAGCAGTGCTCTCTTTCCATATGAAGATCTGCTTGCTGATAATTAAAACTTTCATTTGACTATTAAAATTAAAGAACAGCTATAAATTAAGGTAACAATATTAAAACCTCTGGGGCCAAGTCTAAAGATCCTGTCTGTAATTAGAGAGCTCCAAACCTTAAGGAGCATGAATTCTTTTCAGCGTCAAGGTCTCATTTGGTAATGGAAGCTGGTGGTTTGTAAATCACAACTCTTCCAGGGCTGAGGACACATTTTGGTTCTCGCCCAGAGTGATTGCCTGAACTATCTCGCTCTTTATGAACTAAACGACAAGTTAAAAGACTGATTTCTTATCCTGATTGGACATGCGAGAATGTGGGTGGTCTTGGTCGTGACCTTTCTAGATGGGAGTTGCCATAGCTCTATAGTTGGCTGTTGGGTTATTAACCTTACTTGACTCTCCTAGTTCAAAAAGCTTGGAGCTTTTATTGTAATAAACCTCCTAATGCAAGCTGTCCTTAAACACCGAAGGTGTTAATGAAATAGGCGGTGGGTTAGTTTTTTAATTGTTTGGATAATCTTCTCTGTACTCATCTATGTTTTCTGAGTGTGTGTATGTGTGTAGCCATGTACACAGAAAAGCTGTGTTTGATAACACAGTCAGGACATATGCTTATAGCTTTTTTCATTAAGAATGACTGAATTAAACAAAAGCATTGTGCCCAGGTGGGCCTTAATTCTTCACTTGAGTGAGCATTTGGCCAGGACAACCTAAAAGTTGAACTTGGCCTCTAGTCAACTCCCTGACTACCATTTTTCCACTTGCCCGTCTTAATATTTGTACTTTCTCTTTACAGATCTTACTCCTCAGTTTTTATCTCTTCTTTTTCCATTGGATTAAAACAAACAACGAGCTTTAAAAAGAACATTCCTCATGGTAGATATCTCCAGAGAGCTTATATTTACTTCAAACTGAGTTCTTGCCAGACCGCCCGAGTGGATCCCCCTGATCTTTCATTACCCATCAGCATGTTGCACTGTATTGGTTATACTGGCATAGACATGGTGTCACCGAGCAAATTCCTGACAGCCCAAACGGACAACACAAAACCATTGACAATCGTTTTCTATGTAGTTCTAGAAAAATAAGTTGCAGTTTGCCTTCCTTCCTCCCTTCCCTCCTCTCTTCCCCCTTTTGACTCATGTAAAAAGCAAAATTACAGGTATAGTAATTTGGGGCTTAACAATTTGGACTCTGGAAAATGAGAGTGCCCCTTGTCATGTTGCCCATTGGCTAAAAAGATGCCTTTCCTGAGAATCTGCAAACATTATACTCCGGTCCTTTCTGTCTTTTAAAGTTATATTTGTTTTATGACATAAGGCCAGCAGAATACTATAGTCAGCTGTATTTAAATCTAACACTGCATATTCTGGGTCCGAAGCGATGAACGACGAAATGGAAAAACTAGACATTTGAGTTTACTCATGATTATCTTAAGTTGACAGAGATCTGGATATGGCTGGTCACTTCTGGTTTGATGATCTTGGTGGATTGCCGCCAATCACGCCTACAGATTCTGCCGTGACATGGCCCATTTTTCACACATACTGATGTGTGTATGTCAAATGGCGTAAAGGACTGTATGGTCATTCTAACCTACGGGCTGAGGTCTTCAGTTGTATAGACTATAAGGTGGATCTCAGATTACTGAGTTTATTGTGTAGAATGGAATGCACATACAACGATCAGTTCCATTAGCAAAAGTAAAATCAGCCCCTCCTGCCCTGGCTGGTGTAGCTCAGTGGATTGAGCGTGGGCCTGTGAACCAGAGGATCGCAGTTCAATTCCCAGTCAGGGCACATGCCTGGGTTGCAGGCCAGTTCCCAGCAGGGGATGCATGAGAGGCAGCCATACATTGATATTTCTCTCCCTCTCTCCTTCCCTTCCCCTCTAAAGATAAATAAATAAAATCTTTTAAAAAATCAGCCCCTCCTTTGAAGATCTGGCATGACTACTGTAAAGACATCTTTGCTAATTTAACATATATCCATATACTTGTGACTCTTATCCATACATTTTTCACTTCAAAAAAGAAAAATCTTTTACAGTGATTAATTAATTAAATCTGATAATGTCTCTCTACCAATGGGAGTCAGTGAACTCCCACCGGAGGGCCAAATATAACCAGCTACCTGTTTCTCTCAGCCTGAGAACTAAGAATGGTATTGATATTTGTAAGTGAAAAACAAATCAAAGGAAGAATACTATTTCTTGGCTTGTAAGAAATATATGAAATTCAAATTTCAGTATTCATAAATAAAGTTTGGCACACTCGTTCGTTGTGGCTTGTCTATGGCTCCTTTCGCGTTCAATGCCAGGGTAGGGTAGCTATGACAGAGGCTATACGGCCTGCAAAACAAAATACTTACTATGCAGCCCATTTCAGAACAAGGTTGCTTTTTTCCGACAAAGTCTGCTTTGTATAGACAAAGCTATTTTCAGAAAGAGAACTGAGGTACAGCATGAAATGTGTAGACAGACACATAAAAATGACCACAATAAACTGGCGTCGAATGTAAACCAAACTTTTCATGTGCTATAATTTCTAGTGCAGCATTTTGCACAAGCAGGGAAAAGAAAAACAGCAGGTTAAAGTAAAAATTAAAAATCTAAACTCTGAAGTGTGTGTAGTAGGAGAGTTACAGGATAGAGCACAAGATGGAAGGCATTTCTAATCTGTTGCCCAAATGTGCCTTTCTGGGCCCTTCCTATAGGCAGGCTTCCCCTCCTATAGGCAGAGCTGTGCAGTCCTAGGCAACCACTAACCCTTGCTGATTGACTCATGAATGGGGGACACCCAGCTTCGATTCTGGCCTGAGTGGGTGGGGGTGACAATGATCTTTGAATGTCAGGGGTCTCCAAGCAAACATACTTTGGGGCTCCCATGAAAAGGCTGAGTATGTACCTTTCCATTACTGACTCCTAGACATGCTATGGTCAGGTTCTCCGAAAGCCTGCCTCTCTCTTTTATTTTGGACATATTTCAGTGCATTTGGGGGGGGGGGGTAACTAAGACTAGCATTTCAAGACTTGTTATAATTTCTGCAGCAGGGAGGACAACTGTCAGCGGTGGAAGAGGGACATATGTCAGAACAATGGTTATCCTTTGTAACTTCCGGTGTGTGTGTGTGTGTGTGGCGTGTATCTGGGGATAATCTCAGCACAGTAGTTCAGATATATAATTTATAAGTACATAATACATTTTAAATATATTTCTGTGCTCCAGTACTATCTTGATAGTTTTATTTGTGTTATCAAACAGCTAGCACATTTGGTGGCTTAATGTTCTATTAAAGCATAACAAATCATCACAAATTTAGTGGGTTAAAGCAACACATTTATTATCTTACAGTTGTCCCACTTCAGGAATCTGGGAATGGCTTCGGTAGATCCTTGGCTCAGGGCCTCCCAAGGCTGCAGTCAGGGTGTTCGGGCTGGGGCTGCGTCCTCATCTGAAAGCTCGGTCCCCATCCAAGCTCCAGTGGTTGTCGGCAGAATTCTTTCCCGTGAAGCTGTGCAGCACCTGGAGGCTCCCTTCTGTGAGAGTCTCTCTGACTCAGGGAAGGCCTAAGCCCCCTTTTACAGGATGCCCAGCTGATTAAGGCAGGCCCACCCTGGATAATCACCCTTTTGATTACTTACAGTCAACTGATTTGGGACCTCCGTTAACTTCTGCAAAATCCCTCCTACCTTGCATTATGATGTAATGTAATCAAGGGAGTGACATCATCACCTTTGTCACGGAATGTAACCTAATCGTGGCGTAACACCAGGGGACCGAGATCGTAGGTACCATCTTAGACTTTTGGCGGCAGGCTGCGGGGGTAGAAAAGCATGGCTCCAAGGGGCAGAGGGAGCCAACATAGAATCTTAGCTCTCCCACTGACCGGCTGTGCGACTGCACAAATAATTTCACTTCTCCCTGCCTCAGTGCTTTCAACTGTAAACCAGAGAACATTCTGGCATCGTTTTAGATTTCTAGCACCTACTACTTTGGGATGGTGCCAGAATTAAATAAGATTATACTGATGAAGGGTCTAGCAGAGTGACTGGTACACAGCAAGTTGTGAAGTGTCAGACGGTTTCATCTTTTTTTTTTCATCTTTTCAGCCATGCAGACCTTTTACTTATGTAATGAAATAATATTGGACATGGACAGAATGTGCCTCATTGGATCTCTAAGAAAATAAGACAAGAGGAGGGGATTTAGGAATGTCAATCAATCCTGGTTTACCATAGAAAGGGCTTCGTCTGGTGGCATTAAGAACAATCTAGTTCAGTAAATGGTGTGGTAACACGAAGTACGGTAGATACTGTGTGTGAAAGGGCCTACGCCTAATAAATACTAGTTGAATTTAAGTCTGGACAGAAGTACATGCTTAATAATTGTTAGTGGCTTAATGGACGTGATTATCTTCTTCCGAAAGTCAAATCGCTTGCTTCACCAACTGATTTATTTCCCTTTCCTGTCACCCACAGAACTGTTTGAACACGACAAACATTTAATTTGCCAGATGGCTCCTCCTTCTCCCCAGATCTAAGGTAAGGTCTGTTAATATGAAACCAATAGAGAAAGTCGAAGTGTAAGAACATTTGTCAAAGATCTTGATAAAGTATGTGTGGAAATTCAGAAATACAAATATCACGCCCGGGGCCTATAGTTTCTGTTGTTGAGAAATCATTCTTATCTACCTCCTAGTCTCAAGTTCAAAGCCTGTACTATAAGGGCTTCCTCTGTGAAGGGGAGGAGAAAAAGAACAAAAACAAACCCCCCCCCCAAACAAGAAAGCTCCCCAAAACACAGCACTCTAAATTTGCTCATGCCCTTGGAAATAAAAAGAAACCGTTTCCCTTGATAACAGACTTCCTGATGTGCAGAAAGTACACAACCCCGGTGACCTCGTGCTCACAACAATGGGCAGCCAGAAATGAACACAGTGCAGGCTTTTGTCTTCTCATTATATTGTCATCTTGTTCCCCAGAATGGCTTCGGGCCTGGTGACAGGGAGAGGGCTGCTTGCTAAGGAGCCCTCTCCAGAGTGACTGGTGCGGCTGTGGGTGGCTCTGGGGAGACTCGGAGAGGAAAATTCCTGGGAGCAGGGGCTGGTAGCTGCAGTATCTCGGCCAGCCTGGAATTCCTGATGAGGCTGGGGCTTTGGGCTCTCATAGTTCCTTTGTGAGTGAATCAGAGCACTAATGATTCTGAAGTTTAATGGAAAAGGAGAAGGGGGAGGGGAGAGGGAGAGAATGAATATATATGAGCTAGAACGACAACATTCTGAGCCTCATTGTCAAACTCTCCTAAGTGGCAGATTCAGACACTGCTAAATTTCTCATAAACAAGAATTTTTTTTTTGAGGGCAGTAGGAGCAAACCAACTATAGCAGCCGTCAAAAATAATTTTTGACATTACTTCAGAATCTCTGTATACCATTGATCTACTTTTTTATCATTACATAATTGGAGGAAAATAGAGTAGTGGAGACCGCCGTCCAAAAGTTTCCAGGCATCAGGTGCCTGACATGGTGGAAATGCATAGACACCAATGGTCTAGGCTTTACATGGGCTCATTATCTGTCCTTTGAATTTGTTCATTTATTTATATGCATTAACGTGGAGGAGGAGGTGGGACGGGTGAGCCATGAGCAGACTATTCATTCAGCACACACTTGGGAAGCAGCCTCACTGCCAGGGAGAGACTGTGAAAGACACAAATGAATCACAAAGGAACTGTGGCCTTAAGAGTGTTGCGGTCCTTTCCCAGGGACCTCGGCTTGTAATAAACACTGTTCAGAGCTGTACTGACACCCATCCACCTCAGTCATCCTCCGGAAAAGCTGGTCAAAAAACATTCAACGGGTTGCCTAGTTCTAAACAAGGGCAAGAGTGAGACCGAATGGACGGGTCGTTCAACAAATGAGGTCAAGGCAATGTGCAGTATACCAACAGCCAAGCCAAAGGCTGCTGGGGGAAAGTCAGCCTTCTGACCTATGTCACTCTTCTTTCGGGTCTTCTGGAGGAAAAACCAATGGGTCCAACTGCTGTCAGGAAATGGCAAGCAGCACTAGCTGACTATAGGTGCAGTGTTCGCCCTGAGCGAGTGTTTGGTTTCACACACACACTTCCTCCAGGGCGCTCTGCTTGGTCCTCGCTCCATAGCCGCACCCCACCAACCCCGGGGCCCATCGAACTCATCTCCCTTTCTTTTTCTTTTGCCACTTTTCAGCAGGATAAAATACCTGTATTATGATGTGAGGCTCAGCATTAAGATTTCTCTTTTCAAAAGCTAGGTAGCCCATGCATTTATCAAAAGGAGAGAGGCGGTGGATGTGCCTAGGGTTCATATTGCCCCTGGGTATTGCAAATGACACTAGGAAAGTCTGAGAGCAAATATGCTGTTACTAGCTTCTCAGATTCGACGGCTACTATGTTATGAGTGTCTTTTATTTTCCTTCTCAATATCCGTGGCATTTTTCTTAAAGTAATAACCAACCTTATATATATATATTATATATATAATATATATAATATATATATATAATATATATAATATATATAATATATATATATATATAATTTGTACCACTTGCAGCATTATTGCTAAGAAGAATAATCCATGGGGGTGCTGACGCAGTTTTACTCTTTTATTTCTGAACCGTTGGAGCCATTTAGGCAGCTGGCCCACGGGTGGACCAACTCCTTAGAGTGCCTTACCGGGAGGTACATCTTAATGAAAGCTGTCCCAGCTTTTTGGCTACAAGTGGGCCTAGGATGAAAAAATCAAGGCTCCACATTAATCACGTGTTCGTTACCATGAAAAGTATAATAAAACGTGGCTGTCTACACTGCTTGAAGATGTGTCCTGTGGCAGGGTCTCTCTTGACAAAGGCTGCCAGGAAGTGACTCTCGGGCTCCAGCAGCAGGCATTTGCAAATTGTTCTTTTCTGCTCAACAAAGGTTAAAAAGGAAGTGAGCCCTGCCATGCCCTTCTGCACCACTGTTTTTCCAGACATTGCAGAAACTCCTGCCCATGCATTCTCCTAAGGGTTTGCTAAGAAAGGGTTGAAAATAGCAGACAAGTGTTTCTGTTTTGCTGCCTGCTCTTTGGCTAGGAAATGAAAACAAGAAGACAACGTAGAGTTTGGTGTTTGAAACTGCAGTGCCGTTGTTTCTTGGGCGGACAGCGCTTCTGTGCTGACTCGCTTGACAAGCCCGCAGTATTCTAGGGCAGGAGCCCATCCCCTGAGCCAGCTCGGCCATTTCTCAAGAATGAAAGGACTAGGGCTGGGCGGTAGTTTCCTCTTCCCGACCTTTACAGCGGCAAGCTGGGTAGAAACACATGCAAATAAAAATCAAGAACCCCGGAGAGCAACCAAATCGTTTCCAGTCATACTGATAATGAACTTCAAGTCTTCAGCTCAAGTATCGCTGACTTAAGCCCATTTGTTCCAGCTTTTTATTAGAATATGAGGTTAAATACACAAACTTCCATTCTTAGAATTCTCTCTATACTAATACTGGCATGTGACTTTTTTAAAAAAAAACACAACATAGAATGATTGTTAAAAATCTAGCATTTATATCTCAGTAAGGCTGGGGTGGGGGGTGGAATCTGGCATTGAAGGAGAAAATATCAATGCTTTTGGATTTCCTTTCCCTGATTTCGAAGGTGTATTTTTCCCCTTTTCCTTTAGTGAGCAATCTTAAAGATGTTAACATTTATGTCAGGTGTGAGCTCTGAGGGAGAAGGAAGCAGCACTTTCCTTCCCTTTGTGTCCCAGACGAGCAGAAATGGTAGTATTAGCATTTGCTGAATCCGAGAACCTCCAGCCTTCTTACCCTTTTCTAATTCTTCTATTTAGGATAATACATTCAAATCACAAGCTCCTGGGTCAGTAGTATTGCTTTGGCTGGGGTCACATTAGAAAGAAGTTTAGTCTATCATATATC
>PVKM010004738.1:0-32305 GCA_004027735.1 Carollia perspicillata | reverse complement strand
GCCCCTGGGATGAATGTGACTATATTTTGCTCATTTCAGAACTGGAAGATTAAAGCTCAGAAGTTGCAAAGGTATTTCTCTTTCTGAATTCCGCATATGTATGTGGTATGTGAATAAATCATTCAGGACAGTAAAAAGAAAAAAATCTGATTTTTTCCCTTTGGGTTGGAAACAAAACCCCTTTTCAGAGATTTTGAGGGTTCTTTTTCCAACCCTTAGCTTTATTCACAAGTTCTGCTAACTAAACTGCTGTTATAAAAGCAGGGGAACCATCTACCTTTGTGAGCAGGGGAGACCATAAAGAAATTAGCTAAAGAATTAAAATCCTTCTTTTCAAGGACTTTCATGATCTTTCTTCTCTATGAAAATCACTTGATCTCTCTTTGTCTGAATTTTCCATTTACATAGCTGTATCAATGATTCTGAACTTTAAAAAGAGCGACCCCTTTTCGCACCCTAAATTCTTTGTGGCCTCCTACAAGCTACCATAGTTATTTTTTAGAATTTTGACATTTACTAGAAAGAGAAGAATCTTCCAGCTAAGGAACTGCACTCGTTTGATTGGGAAAATACTGGTTTGATACGGAATCTATCGTCCCTGCTCTAACTCTGTGAGCCTGTTACTGGACTATAGGAATCCACTGGCCTGTATGCATGAGAGCCCAATGAGACATGAACAGGAGCTCGCAGCAAAGAAACTAAGGGTTTATTTTCAGGAAGTGGCCCAGGCCCAGAGTCACAGGTGAGCTAATGCCCTAAGACTTGGCTCCCCAGAGGGCTTGCAGGGGATGGGTTATTTAGGAGAAACATCCTTGATTATGGTGACCAAGCGAGTTGGGATGAAGTCGGGGTCATGGTCTCTACTGATTGGTTGGTGCTAGGGGTAGTTGATCAGTGCATCAGGCCCTCATGTCAGCCCAGGCGTCGGTTTGTCTGGGTTTCGCTGCTTTTTCTGGGCCTGGAGCGGAAATACAACTGAGGCCTAGATGTTATCGCCAGTTTGACCAAAACCCTGTCTCTGTGGTCAACAGGCCCAGGGCTTTGTTCGCAAGATTATTTGGTGCTGATCAGAACTTCATTGTCCTGAGGGCTTCATGATGGACGGAGTGGATGTGCAAGGGAGAAGGAGGCAGGTGGGTCCAGTTCAAATCAAAAGGAGAGAAAGGAGAAAAGGTCATACTGAAGAAATGAAGTTTCTACCTGATTCCAAGCCTGAAGGAGTCTGAGATCCACAGTGAAGAATCTCTGGTTTTTTTTACAGAGCCATTTCGGTGCTTCCTTGCTTTGTCTTCTAGTTGCTTCTTTGCATTCAGTTTTCGAGGATGGGAATGAAGCCATCTTTTAATCTGTCACAGGCTGACCACCTAGGACTGTTTCAGAGACCAGTTGTTCATGCATGGCCTGGTCCAGTCTCTTGATTCTCCTTTTGCCTATGAAGAGACATTGTACTGACCTTTCAAACAAATCTTTTGTTGCTGCAACTCGTTTTATATTTTAGTATAAACTGAAAAGTCTCTGACCTCCATCTGGTAAGAATCTGACCAAATATCCATGCATTAACCATTTCCATCTTTGCAAACTTTGTCCTTTGAAGCCCATTTTGCCTTCTCTTCTCACGTATTGCAGGGCCTTTCAAAAGTTTTCTGATGAGAATAAAGGTCCCAAATACCTAGTCCTTCTGGAAAGGAACCTCAGGGCCACGTAGCTAGATGGATATAGGTTCCAGACCTGATCTGTTGGCTGCTGGAATAGTCCAGTGAAAAAAAAATGGCCCCATTAACCACGTTTTCTACCTATATGTTAGTCTCGGTTTGTTTCTAATGTCTTTTCATCACAGTCTTTACAATAATCTTGTTAACAAGTTATCCTAAAAATTGTTGGAAAAGCTCCATTAATAGTTGCACAGAGATATAACCTTTGAATTCCTTTGTAATTATTGCTTTGCTCTTAACATATGACTCATATGAACTTGTTTTGAAACTCCTGACACTGGGACACATCTTCACCCAGTAAAGTCACTGTCACCTTCCTTCTGGGCTGATTTTAAGGGCCTTCTCTATCTCATTGGCAATGACCTTAGAACCTTAACTCCACCACGAAAGTCTCCCAGCTTACTCACTCCCAAACCTTATCGCATTTTTAATTCTCTAGGTTGCTGGATGTTGAACATAAATCACCTTAATGGTGTTTGCATAGAATTGGTTTGGAATCACATGAGTCTCTCTGCCTAAGAGCTACTAAGAGCTCTTCATTGGGTCTAGAAACTGGTATATATTGACTTCTCTGAAAATCAGTGGAATGCTTTTTCATTTTATTTTTTTTATTTTAATTGTTTTTCAAGTACAGTTTTCTGTCGTTTACTCCCGTCCCAGTGCTTTTTCATTTTAAACAATGTGTAGGGACTTGTCATTGGCTCTAGGTTTTTTTAATTGTGTGGTTTTCTGATGTTGTTGGGGATTCAAGTTGAGGCACACATTGGTAACTGCAGCCAAGATGTGTGGGTCTGCTTTTGGCTTCTAATTTGCCATGTGACTTTCGGCAGGTCACTCTCTCTGGCTTTGAGTTTTTCATTGGTGAAATGATATAATTGGATCAGGTTCTTTCCAGGCCTCTTTCTGGTCCTTTCCATCTCTAAAGGTCTATGACGAACAGGTGAGCCATGTCATGAGTTTCAGCATAGCACCCTAATGCCCGGTGCATTCCTGGCGCGCGTGTGCGCGCGCGCACACACACGTTCATATGGGGCTCCCTCGTTTTTCCAAAAGGGCAAATGGAAAAGGAGACCTGAAACCCATGTAGTTTCAGTTCTGACTTAGTGAATTTTGAATTTAAATGCTTTTGCATATGAAACAGTGAGTGGGCAGAAGAATCCTACGAAGAGAGAGTCCTGAGGTTGGATGAGCAATGCACAACCCCTTTCTATTGATAATTTGCTTTTGGAACAAAAGATATCACTTCTCAAAGCCAAAAAAGGGAAAAAATAAGAATGAGCAAAAGAAAACAGAACCCACCACATCACGTGAGAGGTGCTGTTGAACCAAGAGAGATAGAACATGACGGCATGTGGCTAACCCGCCTCCTTTCTAATGCTGCCCCACCTGCGGATATCAGGAGAGTTTCTGGGTTGCAGGTTTTTACTGAGCCTTTGAAGGCAGAAGACTTTACTCCCAGTCTCAAGACTTTTTTTTTATGTACTGAATTATTAGTAAGAATATTATTCTTTTTTTTAACATTTTATTTATTTATCTTTAGAGGGGAAGAGAAGGAGAGAGGGAGAGAAATATCATTGTATAGTTGCCTCTCATGCATCCCGTGCGGGGAACTGGCCTGCAGCCCAGGCATGTGCCCTGACTGGGAATCGAACCACAACCCTCTGGTTCACAGCCCACGCTCAATCCACTGAGCGACACCAGCCAGGGCACAGTCTCAGGACTTTCATACTGAATAAAAACAAAAGGCAGTGCTAAGAGGGAAAACTGTTCAGACTTATGCTACGTGCTGTAGCATCTTCCACGTAGCTCTATGGAATGAATGACACTCGAGTTGTGAGGTGCGATAATGCTGGGACCAAGAATGGTGGACGACGGTGCTGTTATGGGAGAAACTCCCAGAAACTCAGTCCTTTTCGACAGTGCAATAAAAAATTAGAGATCAGCAAGTCTATTAGTGTGCAAGCAGGGTTTACTGGTGATTGGTTCTCATACAAAAGAAGGGCCCAGTTAAGGTGGGGGAGAAAGGCAAGAGCAAGGGTGGCAAGGGCAGGGGGATGGCAAGAGCGAGAGTGCCAAACCCCAGAATTCTTTGCCCTGAGGACTCATGTAGTTGGCAGGAGGAGGGGTGAGGGGGAAGAAGTTACATACTGATCGACAGGTAAATGGGTGCTAGCTTTCCAGGATGGGGGCATGAACATCCAAAAGTTTTAATGGGCTTCTTCCTTTAGGCACGGTGTGCCCTTTTCAGCCTTTGGGATAAAAGCACATCTTCAAAGGCTTTCTTTCGCATATAATGGAAAATATACACAGAATCTCAAGGACTGCTAAGTCAGTGGGTGGGACATGGGTCCCTCCTCCTTGCCACCTAGGTTTGCCATCGATCCCACCCACCATTGCATCACTATTGCTTCAGGCAGAGATCCTGGCTATTAAGGGGTCTGAACACACCGCCTGCAAATAATATGTTTACTGCTTTTAAGTTCACTTGAGTCCTGACGGACAGTGAGTTCCAGACAGGTGTTTATCTGTATCATTTTTCATAGAATTTTGTGATACCAGCCCTTAAGTGAAACACAAAAACCAATCAGCGTGATGGAGGTCTGAAATGTTACTTGGCGGTGTCAAGAGGAAAAGGAGAGAGAAATGCTAAGGACTGAAGTAGGAAGAATTAGTGAGGAAAAACATATGACACTAGCACGTTGGAATTTTTCCTTTTTTGGCCATTCCTGCATTTCCATAGTGATAACCGTTCATCTCAAGCTATTCCTCTGGCATGTTTACGTCTTATAAAAATGAAGAGTTTATAAAAGACAACATCTTATGGGCCTAGAGCATTTGTAACTGGCTTTCTTTGTAAGCTGTTATTACTTATTTGCCCATAAGTGCCTTTCCAAGATTTCCTTGGATTTTTTTTTTGGGGGGGGGGATTAGGTTTTTTGATTAAATACTGGACCTCCTAGAGAACATCTGTTTCTCAGAGAGTGACAAATAAGGAAAGGAGGTACGCATACAGTACATTTACAAAATATCATCACTTCTGTGAAGGTATCTAAAGAAAACATGATATAACATTTGTGGGGAAGGTTTCAAGGGAAGTCAGACCTTATGGAGAAAATAGCGTAATTTTCTCTGTGTGTGGAGATGATTGAAGAGCTGTACCTAGAGAGTCATAAAACACATCAGAACTGAAAGTAATGCTGATTTTTCTCTTGGGCTGAGAAACATTGGGGAACCCTTTGAAAATAAATCCTTAACAGTTCTCCCAAGGAGTGTTAGAGATGGGACAGACAGGTTCCTCCGTGATAGCCCTCTGTATTCCTGGGGCTGTTCCAAGTCTTGGAGATAGACAGTGTCTAAAAGGTACTGAGTTCCTGCCTTCTAGTGAGGAAGGGGCTTGCCTTCTAGTGAGGGGTCACTGACAAAGAAACATGTAATGGCAAGGCATATTAATGAACGCTCTGGACAAAAGAAAACTAGGGGAAAGGAGATGAAGAGAGCACAGGGGGGTGGGGATCGATGCTATTTTACATAGATTATGATTATAAAGTGCACTGAGTCTAGTCACCATTCTTCCTCTGCACAGATGAAGAAACCGAAGTACTAAAAGATGACCCGAAGTCCCCATCTGGGTTGTAGCCCATCGGGAATAAAGCCCAAGACCCTAGTCTTTCTCCCTCTACCTCCATCCTAGGCTTGCCCAGAGTTGGAAATGAGCAGCTGCCATCAGAATTTCTTTATTGAAGATTTTATTTATTACTATTCAGAGAGAGGATCAGGGAGAGAGAAAAAGAGGGAGAGAAACATCCATGTAAGAGAAACATCGGTCAGTTGCCTCTCATTGGCGCCCCACCCCCTGGTTCCCGACCGGGGTGGAACCCACTACCCAGGTATGTGCCCTGACTGGGAATCAAACCAGCGACTTTTGGCTCTGCAGGACAATGCACAGCTAACTGAGCCACACCAGTCAGGGCGGCTGCTATCAGATTTTGAAGTCTATCATTTCTTCCCTTTGGAGTCTATTTACATTGATTCTCTTATGAGTACAGAATGAATTGTTTAACCCTAACTCCCATACCAACTTATGCCAGCGGTAGCGGGACCTAAGATCTAGATGCTAGTGGTGTGACTCGGGAGTTGTGTAGAGTTGACCCGATCAACTGTGTGGCCAATGAACACTCGTGGCACCACTCGGCACTCTTCACCGTGACGACATGTTCAGGAGTGGAGCACTGCTTCTCAAAGTTTAACGTGCACAGGAGCTAGCTGGGAATTGAGCAAAAATGCAGAATCGGAGGCACTAGGTCTGGGGCGGGGTCTGAGACTCTGCATTCCCAGCCGGCTGCCAGGGGATACTGATGCTACTGGTCTGCAGACCATATTTTGATTGGCCAGGGTCTGGTTTGCTCAGCACAACTGAGAAAGAAACCTCAGAGTTAAAGCTTGTATTTCTCTTTCCTCATCTCCCCATTGTCCTACTCCCCACCCTTGAAGAATCCAGCTTAAAAAAAGAAAATGTTACGAAACACCAGTGCCAAGCCTGAAATATAATGTTAGGCATGTAATTATCTGGGCCAAAAACAGATGTCTCAGCCTGGGGCTTAGCTCAGCCTGTCGCCAGGGCCACATGATCAAGTTGCTAGATTGAAGAGGCCACACAGCCTATGCAAGAGAAAAAGGGGGCCCATGTGGCCGAAACTTGGGGATGTGAGACACGAACAAGGGGTCTCTGTTGCGTAACTAATGTTGGAAGCTTCCCCTTCCCACCTGATTGCAAGCTGAGATCCCTGCATGTCATCTTGGCTGCATGGGTGACTCAGTCTGTGTCTGAATGAAAGCTTTCCTCCTTGGCTGTGAAATAAAAATAGCCAAGAGTGGCGCCATGATGGGGCTTTTCCTCTATGCTGGCCCTTTGCGTTGAGGAAGAGGCGTAAGCGAGGACCTAGTTTAGGTCAGGTTGCAGAACCAGCCTATTGAGGCAGGCTTCGTGCGTGACGTGCATTTTATTGCTCTTTGCATTGGAATATATTTGCTTGTTTGCTGCAATGTCTCTGTCAGCACCCTTGCCTGCCCCTGCGTGGGCGAATGCATGTCCCGAGGACTCAGCTGCCAGCTCAGGGGGGAAATGCCAGCCCCCCGTCCCTGTGATCTGGTTGAGCTTGGGAGACCTGAGCTTCTTCAATCTTTCTGCAAACTCAGTTCTTTCTCAGGGGAAAATGGTGACAATGATAGTAAGAAACAATTTAATTGATATCTCTAAGTGGATAGAGGCTGAGCCAGTTTGGGTGGGCCTAGGCTATCACAGCTATGTGGGGCTTCATTTCATTTTAAGACTTTGGGCCATTTGGTCTGTATTCAGTTAAGACCTAGTGGGGAATGTGAGGATAGGGTGGTGAGTAGGTGGTAGATATCTGGCTTGCATATCTACGCACTTGCCAAAACCTTCTATACTCAAGACTGTCACCACTAAGGAAAATGGTCATTTCCCATGGAACAGCTGACTCTCCCTTAATGTTCTCAGTAAGACAAATAGAACTCTCTGGAGCACCAACCGATGACCTAGAAGGTTGAACTTCACTCTGGGAGTTTTTGCTGGTCTCTTTGTTCAAAGTTGAACTGGAGAGGTGGCAAGGAGAAGTGGGCCTCTCTTATTGGTTACTAGAATGCTTTCCCATGACCCAGGTAAGATGTCCAGGGAAACGAAGACTAGTTCCCCGGCCAATCACAGCCTCCCGGCCTTGGGGAAGGGAGTAGCTCAGGCAAACACCTTCTTCTCCTTCACCAAATCCCAATCCATCACAGTGTCTCAAAGAGAAGGCTCTGGGACAACCGAGCTATGGCAGGCCTGGGGTTTCTGCATGAAACTATGATCTTGCCTTGGCGACCACCAACTGTGTTTCTAAAGGGAGATTTTGGGAGAACACAACAAAAAAAACCTTTTCAATCAAATGGCTCTTCTCACTGTCACTTTGAATGGCTAAGTCATTTGTACTTTTAATTGGCCACACTTTTAGACATGGTGTATTTAAGGGGACACCCACTGACTGGGCCACTCCATAGCTCTAGAGAGTAAGCCAGGCCCCAGGAAGGAGCAGAGAAAAGTTCAATTCATTTTACTTAATGTAGTGATCATCTTTAAACATTGAAATTTCTTTAAAACAAAATAGCGTGCTTTCTTTTTAAAATAAATGTTTTACTTTGGGATATTCTTAAATTCTCAGACAAGTTGCAAGGACAGTACAGAGAGCTCCCACATACTGCTCATCCAGCTCCCCTAATGTCGACATCATTCATTTCCGCCGTTCATGTGTCAAATCTAAGAAGCCAACAGCGGGGCAGTACTATTAACCAAACTCCAGGCTTCATTGGGGTTTGCTCAGTTTTTCCACGAATGTGCTTTCTCTGCTCCAGGAGCCAATACAGGGTACCATGTTGCATGTAGTCGTGTGTTCTTTCCTAACAAACCTCCACTTGGCTCCATCTAGCTGATCTCTTCAGCAGCCTTACGGAGCAGGGCCTTGGCTAGACTGACCCTGGGAGACAGAGATGGATGCTCCTCAAGCAGTTTGCTGTCTGGCTGTGCAAGCGGATGCGGAGGTACCACCTGAAGAGGCTCACAGCCAGAGGGCTTGCAAACAGGGCCTCGGAATTACGGAGCCTGGGAATGAAGACACCCGTGTCCTACTGAGGACACGTTTGCTAGGAGCCTGGGAGAATCCAAAGTTGTTCCCAGGTAGAGAGTGGGCTGGGAGTTCAAGTATGGAGAGGTGAGAAACAGGGCTGTACCCAATCTGACTTCAGTAGGAAAGGGAACATACCGTGGACCTTTGAGCCCATCATTCAAGATGTAGACACTATGAACGGGCAAACATCCTGGTCCCCAAAAGCAATGAAGGGCAGTATCCTAATATTGGGAAAACTGCGTGTGCACATGTGGGTATGTGTATGATTTTCAATTTGGGCTCATTATGAAGAAACCCCACCAATCTTCTTTTGTTGCTATATTGTAGCTGGTTGAACCATTTGATTTTGCAGCAGAGGACTCGCAAAAGAGTGCCTTTGTTCCCAGGCTAAAAACACAAGAAAACCCTCCAAATCCTGTAGCAGGCCAGCGGCCAAGCCAGATAGAGCATCGTCCGTGTGATCTGTTGGGTTTTTATTTTGGGGTTGGTGGTCATCTCTGCTCTTTCTTCTCCCTAGTGGTGCTGACTCTCACCATAGCAAAGGCTTGAGAAGTGGAGTGAATATCCATTTCCCCCACTGCAACCCAATGGCTTCAGGGAAATGGGGTTGCCTGACTGACACACAGCTTCAGCCAGGTCCCCAGAGGAGATCCTGGGGTGTCCCAAAGAGGGAGACCGAACATATTGTTGATATCAGTGCTCGACAAAAGCAGGGCGTCAATTTGTGTCAGAAGGCGTGGGCAATGCAGACCTGTAGGATTTCAGATAGGCTTCAACAAAGGCGTTTCCAGCTTTTGCTTTCAATAGCAAAGCTTACCTTCTGTTCTTCCACAAAAATTTGCTTTCTCGATGTAAAGAAAGCCAAGACGTAGCATCGATGCACCTCTACTTTGGTCTTCTGTGGAATTCCAATATGCAGATGCTCCCCAGCAGATCCAGAATTTGGTCGTGCATGTAGGAGTGGGGGTGGGGGTGGGGCTGGGGCTGTCATGATTCCAGCTGTTTAGCCCAAGGACTCACCAGTGAGGTGGGTTTAATTTCACAGCAAGAGAAGAGGGTGAGACTCGCACAGGGACAGCCCTCCATGGGTGAAGGCCCAGAGGTAGAGAAGGCAGAAACAAGTGTGTCTTTCATGGCTGAATGGACGCCAGGATGACTTCAGTAGCTGAAGGGACCTTGGTCTTTCTTAATATCAGATTTTTGTCATCGTCTGCCCTATTTTGCAGGGCTCGAGTAAGAATTCAAAAAACAGGTGATGCAACACCTGGTATAACAGTACTCAAAAAAAGATGGCTATTGTTCATATTATATTATGTATCATAGAAGAGCATTTTTCCGAATTTGAATGCCTAGTAACCATGAGGATCTCACTGCAATAAAAGGGGAACATACTTTATATCAGTAAGAAAAATATATAGGTATTTGCCCGTTGTGGTAGAGAAAATAATAGCTCTGCAAAGGGCCACTACTGTGCCCTAAACTTTGGGAAGGCAAAGGAGAATTGGGATTGCAGATGGAATTTAGGTTGCTAAGCAGATGACCTTAAGGTGGGAAGACTCTCCTGGAGCATTTGGGCGGGCCCAATGCAATCACGGCATCTTTAAAAGGGAAAAAGGAAGATGCAACTATGGAAGAAAATAACGGAGAGATGGCAGTATGAGGAGGACAGAGTCTGGTATTGTCAGCTTTGAGGGGCCACGAGCCAAGGAGTGTGGGCAGCTTCTAGAAGCCGGAAGATGCAAGGAAGTGGATTCTCACCGAGAGCTGCCAGAAAGGTAGCTACCAGTGCCTTTCCAATGCCTTGATCTTAGCTCAGTGAGATCCATGTCAGACTTCTGATCTATAAAGATGTAAGATTGAAAAATCGTGTTGTTTTAAGCCACTGAGTTTGTGGTGATTTGTTACAGCAGCAATAGAAAACTAATACGCCTGTCAATAGAATTTCTAGAGTAATGGCACACTCTCGGCTACAGGAATGAAATGCTTATCGGCTATACAGTTTTTCAGGAACATCCTTCATTCCTCTCCTCGTGTACAACTACAGGTGAATTAGTGTTTGTTCCCCATTTGTCTGGAATGAATCGCAGTTGCTGAGCTCTAGCAGCTCTTTACAGAGCTCTTTTTATGCTTTCTATTATGTTTGCAAAGATTTATATACAAAACAGTCCTGCCTGTTTCAGGCTCCCTGGTTTGACTTTGAACAGGGTGTGTCCGTGGTAAAGGAAATTCCTACTCAAGGGCAAAGTGGTGTTGATAAATTCCAATTGAAAATATTTACAGAAGAAAGACAGGTAGGGTCAAGTGGGCCTTTTCGCCTGTGAGTTCAAGGTTTCCCTGGGAACAAGGTAGATGGCATAGCTTTCCCTTTGCTAACTTTCAACATAAAACGTGAGAGACAAGACAGAAGAAACCCAGGTCGCACAGACCCCTTAGACGATCTTAGAGAGGGAGAGGAAAATCCAAACTTCTAAATAAACATCTGTAAAAGGATTTGGAACTAAGGAGAAGGAAGTTCCATGGCCTGCTAAAAGGGAAGGAAGGGCTTTATTTACTGGCCATGGATTGTACTTCCTGTTGTGAAGCCCAAGGCTGTTTCGTAACAGCTGGGGGCTGCAGTGTCTGGTGCTATAATGAGGAAGCAGTGCTCTTGGTTCCTCCACATTACACAAGTTAATGACCTCTATCGCCCAGTGAAATCAGTGTAGGAAGAATGGGATGCTGGTACTTGCTCTTGCAGGCACAGTACAGCTCCCCGCCACAAGTGTGGGAATATCTTTTCATATGTAGACTAGCTGGAAGAAATAAGCGCCCACCAGGACGGCCCGTGGCATGCATTAGTGGTCATTGCACAGTCAGGATTTGCAAAAAACCAGCAGGGTCCGCGAGAAAAGAAATTAGACTTATGCCGTTCTTATCACATAACTTTGCTCCAAACACCATACCAACTGTTTTGCAGCAGATCTGAGCGGAAGTTCAGCCAAGGAATCGGGAAACAAGATTTGAAGCTGATGGGAAACATTATAACCTGCCTATACCGGGGCTGGCTAACACATAAAAAAATATAGTGGAAAACTACAGAGACTTCTTGGGTACGTCATTGGATAAATACTCAAAAGTGTAGATTTTTCAGCAGAAGCATCTTGCAGGTTAGAGGACAGAAGTGCAGCTCTGTCATCACACCGTGTGAGTCTGAATTCCCGTGGGACCATTTCCTAAGTAACTGTGTCACCTTCACTAAGTTAATTAACATCTCTGTGCCTCAGCATTAACGGGAAGAGCAATAAACCTCATGCCATATGGTTGCTGTGAGAACAAAGGCAGGCAGTATATGAAGCCCACAGACCAGGGCCCGGTGCCACGAAATGCTGCATCGGTGTCGCTACGTTGAATAGCCAGGATGGGTGTACTGTCATAATAGAGGACTCAGCGTGCAGAAACAGGCGAGTCGGCCCACAGAGGGAAAGCTCGCCAGCCCGGGGCATGCCGCCCACCGACTCGTGCTATCTATCATGTGTACCCAGCATTCAGGATGTGTACCCAGCATCTGCCCAGCTTCTTTTCCAGCCTGCTTCCCCTCCATACTCCTTCAGGAAACTTCTTCAGCGGCCACACGGGCCTCTAGGCCTTGCCCATCTCCTTCCCTTGGACTCCTGCATTTTTTCCCCCTCACATCCTTACCTCTGCCCATTCGTTCTACTAACAGTTTCTTCTTGAAATCTTCCTCCTTTGAGCCCAAACTACTAAAAGTCACAAGCACTTTTAAAATAAAATGATTCGAAGAAACTTTAGCTCTCTTGCTCATGTTATACATTTTCGAAGCTGGACCGGAAAAGTTGTATGGTCTGACAATCTCAATTTGACTCCGCATTGGGGAAAAGTAGACTGTGGACTGAATCCCGGGATTTGAAATTTCTAACCACTGGGCAATGCCAGATATTGGGGTAGTGCTCTTCTAGCACTGCCATATTCTTTCCCCCTCTAACCTGCAGGGGTTGGTTTCTTACCTCTCCATTCTTTTCTTCGTGCTCTGGGGCAGGGATGTGATATAAAATTTGCACTCCTAAGGTTGCGTCTCAAATCCAAATCTCAAATCTTTGAATCGTTACTACAAGTATTTGACATTGGCATCAACTCAGTGACTATGTGGCTTATTCCCGTCCAATGCAAACATCTATAAAAGGCAGGTGTGTTCCCTCACGGCAGGCTCTGTGGAGAGGTGCAGCCATCGCAAGAGTGGCCCCTGACTATGGCGAATTCTGGCTGTTGGCATCACAGCAGGTGACATTTTGGACTTGTCCTATACACTTTGGTTCCATCACAAAGTCCCGTCCTTAGCATTTTGTCATCGACCACACTGGAAGTGAAACCATAGGCTAGTTTTGCACGCTGGGACACAGTGTATAAGGAAGTAAAAAAGGCGAAAAAGAGAACAGACCTGCTTTGTTCCCTTTCATCTCAGGTTTGGTGGGTTTCAGAGTTTGGAGCAGGGTTCGGAGGCCACCAATTATACCACATGGCCTCCTTTGTAGTTTACAGGGAACCTGGCGACCAAGTTCCTCTGCTGAGGAATGTAGGACAGTTTCAGATTTTCAACCCGGAGCACCTTGCCTGGGAAATGTGAGGAAGACAGGATTCTCGCCTGTTATGATGAGTGTGGGGCCCGGGCAAGGACAATGCAGGGACTTGTGCCGGCAATTGGCATTGTATTTTCTTGCATCTTCGCTTCTTCTGGACGAAGTTTTTGCCGAAGACTTAGGTACTCCATTTGTCGAAGGGCCCACTATTGCCTCAATTGCACATTACCCTGGCCTTTCACAGCCTAGGATTTTTTTAAATCCTCGCCCGAGTATATACGCTTATTGATTTTAGAGAGGGGCGGGGAGAGAGAGAGAAACTTCAGTCAGTTGCCTCCTGTACACACCCAACTGGGGATCGAACTCGCAACCTAGGTATGTGCCCTGATTGGGAAACAAACCTGCAACGTTTCGGTGCATGGGGCGATGCTCCAACCAATTGAGTCACCCAGCCGGAATGCATACCCTAGAATTTAAACCTTTGGAGTCCTTCTCTCTGACACAACCTCATGGTCAGATCATTCTTATGGAATAATCTTTAACATAGCCCAGATCCCTTGGAACTGTTACTCTGCAGTTCTCCGCATTTCCAAGAGGAAAGCCATGGCTAGGTCTTCTCGGAATGCTTCTCCCTCACCATTCATGGCCTTTCACTGATGAAATGAGGTCCCACTTTCTGTCTTAGCCCAGAAGTACTATTTCCTCCCATAGCCTTAGAGAAAGAGAAGGTTGGGCCGGACGACAAACTATCAGATTCAACGCACATGCTCAGCATTGCCTTCCTTTTGGTGTGGTGTCATAGAGGGAAAAGAAAGGAGGCTTTGGTGTCAGCTTTGGGTTCCAACACAGCGATCCTGCTTTCTGGTTGTGTGTAGTTAAGTGAGCTCACTTGGCCAAGTCTCGGTTTCCTCATCTCTAAAATTGGAATGATAATGGCAGTCTCAAAGGGTCATCGAATGTCCTGACAAAGATGTGTTAAAACATGAGGAAATAGCCCTGGCTGGTGTGGCTCAGTGGATTGAGCGCTGGCCTGTAACCCAAAGGGTCGCTGGTTCAATTCCCAACTGGGGCACATGCCTGGGTTGCAGGCCAGGACCCTGGTTGGAGGTGCGCGAAAGGAAACCACACATGGATGTCTCTCTCCCTCTCTCCCCTTCCCTTCCCCTCTCTCTAAAATAAACAAGTAGAATCTTGTAAAAAATGAAAATGGATAGTATTTTTAAGAAAACACTAGGAAACAGTGAATGCCATTCTCTGCCATCAATCCTCTAGTCATTCTCGTCCCTTTTTGGGTCCCAAATCATATCTTATTGTTATTGTGTAATTATTCTTTTAGTTCTGGTTTCTACCATATTCTACTTTGTCATATTCTACAGAATCTGACGAAGTGCTGTATGCATGGTTGCGTATTATAAAACATAACGAATTGATCATTTTTTTACCTAACCAACCAGTCTACTATGCCAAATGGTCATAATGACAATTTCCACCATCCCGATCAATTATCAGAGTGATCCGATGAAGCAGTGGTGACCTGGGATAGTTCGTGGCCACACATGGAGCAGCACCCCGCGTTGCCATTGCCAAGGCTGAGGAGAGCGTTCAGTTCTACACGCACAGAAGCCGAGCCATTTAGGGGCTGCTGGGAGCTGTACCTGCAAGAGGCACAGGGATTGAGCAGAAGTCAGAGATCCCTTGAAAGAAAGAAAGAAGATGATCTCTGTACCTGAGCGGCTGCCATGGAGCTGACACCGGCCACATACTCTTTCTCATAACCCCTCCAGCATCCTCAAGGCAGAAAATTTTCTGCCTTGTCTCGCATTGTAGTGAGATCCAGACAGATTAAGTAACTTTCTGAGACGCCAGCCAGGCCCTTTGACTTGATAGCCATGCTCTTTTTTTGCCATGCTATCTGGACTTATCCACAATGTGAAAGAGGTTGCTTATCTCGCCCCTGCTCAGCTGACTGGATAACATAATTCTCTGAGACATCTCGGGCCCTCTGATGACACTTTTCACACATATTTTCCTCTCCCTCTAACCTCCCTGGGCGTACCAGGAAGTCATTCATTGCACACTTTCCAAAATGAGAGGGCTTGAGTTGGACTTTGCAGTCGTGAGGCTCACTGGAACCGAATTAAAATAATCCACACGATATGCTTAACATAGGGCTTTGAGTCCACCTCTAATAAATATCTTCCCGATTGAATCGAATCTGAAGAAATGTGCTTTTGCTTAACTCGCATCCAATTAACCCACCCCCTCCCACCGACTGCTACTTGGAAGAACATCGGTCTAAGAAATCACAGCAGCTCCTTGCAGCAAAAACACTGGGAATTTCCTGACAAACACAGACTCCCATGGCAACCAAACAAAAAGAGAAAAGAGAGGAGAAACTTATTCTCTTCCAGCCACCCGCGATAATTCCTTTCTGCCCCAAACTGCAGTATAATATAGATTCTGGGTCAAATTTTGTTATTTTCATGCTTGGTGTGCGGAGTGACCCTGAGTTTAAAAGTCTTTTCTACTGTTCCACTTGACCTCTAAACTGGTACGGGGAGATATTGGCACAAAATATCCATCCAATGAATGAGATGATAAGCGGACTTGGCAAATTTCACTTAGCTAGTCTGTATTGTCAGTGTAGTCTCTGCGGCACAGTGAGGGAGCAGTTGACACAGGATAGGCCAAAATGATCGATCTATTTCCGCTTTCCCCCCCAAAACTAACTCACAGCTTAACATCACCAATTACAACCGATGAGTCTGCTGTAAGGTGAAGTTCCCATTTATTGTGCTGCACATGGTTCAGTCCCCAGCAACACGCCATTGCTAAGGTTTAATTCTGAGGCACACAAAGAAGGTTCAGAACTCTGTGGACAAAAGAGCAGTTTAATTTTGCCACCCTCCCTTCCATTCGCCGCGTGAGAATCTTTAAGTCGGGATGTTGTGTGACGAACTGCTCAAGCAGCCTCCCTTCCCCTCTCCCCGCAGCTACATTTTCTCTTTCTGTACGCTGGACAAAGACCATAGGAGGTTTTCTGCCCAGTGAATTCTCCATATGCGCTTATCCCTGGAGTAGTTGGAAAATCAGAGCTAGGGGGGCCCATTTTTCTCGCCATAAATCACCACGGAATCAGCCCCTGACAGATCAGAGGCTGGAATGACTGCCAGCCAATCCGAGGACGGTTCCCTTCTTCCCGCGTGATCCGCACTGCTCCGGGCTACCCTCTGTTGTCTGCAGCAGCGTGCGGTGGGTTTTAATTAACTCACTAGATTCTGCCAGCCCTTCACTCTCTAGATGATGTTGGCGTTTCTTCTGTCACAAGACATACAACCCCTCGCTAGCTGGCTCTCAGAGTAGCAGAGAGGCTATTCCACACGGAGATTCCCCACCGGAATTTTCATAGTATCCAACTGTTATAAAAAGACCAATTGAAATAACCTGAATGTCCAAGTCAGGGACATTCGTCAATACATGGCCGTATAACAAAGTGGGATATTAAGCGTTTGTTTAAAATGGGGTATCTGAAGGGTATTTTAATACCGTGGAAAGTTTATAATGCTACAGTGAGCATCCTTGTGCTAGAGCATGTGTGCTTACATAAGAAATTCGGTATGATACTACTTCTCGGAGTGGAGTTGCTCGTTGGACATGTTTAAGCATGCGCCAAGGCCCTGGGACGGGGAGGCGGGGGTGAGGTCGCTCGCTGTGTTGCAGGGCAGGAGAGAAGATCCACCATGCCGACTGCCGTGTGGGTGTGGTCCCAGGGTGCGAGGGATGGAGAAGAAGCCCACAGGCGTTGCGTTGTTGTGATCTACTTCTGCAGCGGGCGGCGGCTGGAAGGTTTGAAGCAGGAAAGTGAAGTGATCTGATCATCTGTAACAAAAACGGAGTTATAAAATAGTCACGATGCAAAATAGTTATAGTGCAACTATCATGATCATTTTTGAGAGATCCTCTTTCTAGTGAGTTTAGGAAAGAGGCCTTGGGCTGGAGGTGCCGATTGGGAGACTCAGCCCAGGAGCAGGTGGAGATGTTGGACTAGCCAGGGAGGGCAGCGGCGGAGGAACCAGAGAGGCGGACTGTAGGCCGGGGCGGCAGGGCGGGACACGTGCGGATTTCAGCTCTTGTGTTTGCTTTGCTTTCAGGTCACCACTGCTCTGCCCTTTGGCCACATAAAAAAATGAGAGCAACTTGAAAGGAAACACTCCCCTTCCCCCCCAGAGAACAACAGCTTGTTTACCTGAAATGGAAAATTCCTTGAGACAGGATTTGCCAGCTCCCAAGGATTTCAAGGTTGCGAGGTCAATCTGCATTTTCACTTGGATAAGATCAGGATGAACTGCACTGGAACTTGGGCACTAGCCTGCAGTTACGACTCCTATTCTCAGTCGATTCTTTCCAGCTTTGCTTTAGACCCTCTATAAACCCTTGTAACTCTTCACTCATCTCATGACTCCGTAAGAGTTTTTGCATCGAATTTCCATGACACAAATTCTGCTACGAAGCTGTTTCTACAACAAAGGCACAGTGGATCGATTCGGTCAAATAATTGCTCGCTAGAAGGGCGGGGAAGCCAGTTAAAGTAGGGGTTTGGTGTCAAGCAAACACAGTAACATGCTTTTCATCGAGCGAGTGTTTTCCCTTTCTGGCCAGTTGTTTTGTTGTATACACAGAGTCAACCCGCCAAGGTAGCGTTTTCCTCTTTCCAACAACCCCTCTCTATTCTCCTTCCAGCGGCTCTGTGGACTCATTACTGCTGTTTCCCTGCTTGCAAGCCGCAATCCATCAGAAATGTTGGAACAGCAGAAAATCGGAGCATCGGGGAGGCTGGAGTGCTTCTCTCAAGCAGCTTCCTCACCTCATCCCCGATGGGCCTGTGGTCCCCTCTAAAAGGAAGGTGTGACTACTGTCGCATGATAGGAAGTGATTCACAATACCTGATGGGTCTTGCTGATTTACTGAACAGTGCTGGGTAACTAGACAGAAGCCAATCTCAAATCTACCCAGTTCAGCGACATTGCCCAGCAGCTTACCAAGCCAGTGGTTTCCCTGTTTCACACTGACTTCCTCGGTGTGGGGCGTTACCTTCCAGGGATGCACGGGGTCCCTTCTGGTGCACTGTAAGGGCCTTTCCTTTCCATTCCTTCACAGTTCATCCCAACTGTGCTCCCCCCACACCCACCCCCTGGGAGACGAGGAGGATGCCCCCTGTCTGATTTCAGTCTTACGCTGAGCGTGGCCATTTGGTGCTGACACGTGAAAAGGAACCCAGCTCCCAGACCCGCACATGTTGGGGAAGTGCCGGTTTTCCTTTGAATTCAATAGGCAGCTAATGAGTTTTCCGTCCCTTCAGCCCTGGGACCTGCTGTTGTGTCCACTGCTGAGTGTTTGCAAACAGAAAGTGGTCTGTCTACTTGCTTCCACTGTGAAAGGAGACTTTCTGAACTCACAAGTGGATGGTCATTTATGAAGGTTTCGTGAAGAGTTTGAAAATACTTTAGATCTCACTCTCTCCCAAAAGAAGAAACTTTATTGACATGAAAACGTGGTGCTGGGGGTGGCTCTGGGAACCAGAAGAAAGGACAGTCTCTTCTGTCCCTTGATTTGCCACAGTTCAGAGAGAGCTTGGGTTGGCAGGTGAGGAAGCTGGTTCTACCTTCTCACGGCGGCCTCTTCGAAAATCTTCTTCTTCTTCTTTAACTTCACAATGAAAAGATGCAGAGATCATTGTACAGCGGGTCATAAAAGTCACCCTCGCCATCTTCCGCAGATGGGGAATATAGGCCATTTTATAACAACGAGGCCGTAAGAGAGAGAGATTGATTCCGAGCGGAGAATAAATACAGAAATGCATTTTATATGTGAAGCTATTCCATCGGGACCACAGCCAGAAAGTGCTAGTTAGGCTGCTAGCAAGTGATCCGAGAGAAGCAAGTGGTGACTTGACCGCAAGAACCCCAGTCGCTGTGACACATGTTTGATCCCTGTAAGAAAGGTGCAAAACATCCATGACCTAAATCTCTGAATTTGGGTATTTCCAAGGAAACCACCCAAGTTCCCGACTGTCTTAGATTTGACACAATTGATGAAATACCCGACAGGCCTCTGAGGTCATTTGTGTAATGAGACCAACAGCAGGACCAGCAACTAAGATGTAGATTGCTCTCCAACATAGGTCCCTTAGCTTAGTAGCATATCCAGGTTAAAAGAAAAGGGGAAACCCCCCCAGAAAACAAACAAAAAAACCAAACCCACTAAACTGCTGGTGCGATTAAGAACCTAGGATGTTTCCGGAAGACAAACAGCTGAACTCACGTTACCGGCGAGACTGAAAGAAATGCGTTACTCAGAGTTTTCTCAATGTTAGGCACAATTTATTCTTGATGTTTTAATGACGCATGGGTTGGTAGCAATCCAATCCTTGTATTTCCGTGAAATTCAATGAAGTATTATCAGCCTCGTTTTACCGATACAGCAACTAAGGCTCTGCAGGTCATCAGCAACCCTGAGGTCTCAAAACCTGCAAGGCCAGCCCTCAGCCAGGATCTGGGACTCTGTAGTCGAGAGTATATGTTGTCTGCTTACCATTCGCAGCTTAAGTAGCCTCACTAGAAAAAGATGATTTCATGTGTCATTTTTAAAAAGCGAGGAGGGCGCGGAGGGTAGAAGTGTGGCCCAAGAGGATCTAAAAAGGAAGACGACTCATGGGCACGCCAGGTCATGCAATGAGACCAGGATGTGAACATGAGCAAACCACAGTGCCCATGGGAATGGCCCAGAAACAATGGACGGCACCATCTGGAAAAGTGGTAGAGCCTACCAAGAAGGGATGCCGAGCAGAAAAGCGCTATGGCTTTATGTCAAGCAAGGATCAATATCTCGTGTTCGTTTTCATTTTAAGCAATTTTCCTACTTATGACATCCCTTTGCCCTGAGTTGGCTTGAGTTTATTGGTTGAGTGCAAAACAGGAGGGAAGCCAGTTGGGACCGGACATTCTTTTCAGATTGAGCCTCTACCGGTGAGACCCTAACCTGGAACAAATCGCCAGGGTTTCAATAAGATGCTGGGAATTAGAGAACGAGGTGCTGTTTCCATTGGTTCTGCCCTCAGGTATTCAGCTTTTGCGTTCCCGCCACAGTCTCCACCCCAAACACCCTCCTCCCGCGCCCGCCATTAGGAATCAGGTCAGAGATTCCTTCCTTAATAAACAACTTTAAAAATTCTCCCTCACCTTCTTTCACAGTCCTCAGGGTCTTCCTCATTTTAGCAGTGATCCGCAGGTTGGAAGAGAAACGCTGCTCTTTAGATTTTAAGATAAGCTTATAGAGAGAAGGATGGGAAGAGGAAGGTAAGTACCTGCAGCTTGGAAGACAGGATAAGAATTCAAAAGACATCAGACCAAATTGAAAAAGGATTTATCGGCCAAACAGCACAACAAACACCTGAGTGATAAAAACGCAAGGCAGTTCTAAGGAAGATGAAGATGGAGAAGCAGATTATAAAGCAAAAGGCTTATGGGTCATCACTATGGTACCTTGCTTCTGAAATAGAAGCCTAAGATATCCTGACAAGCACAAATGTATTTCCCGATGCCAGTTCATTGAGCACCTATTTGATTCATTCTGTTGAGATCCTGATGAGCCAGAGAAAAGGAAAATGAGAAGCAGAATGATCAGGTCAACTGCATTATGGGCGCTTAGAGGGCAGTTCTTGAACGGTGCACGAAAATGTACTCTCTGCATTTTGCAGCTTTATTGGGGAGTAATCGACATAAAATAAATTGCCGATGTTTCAAATGCTCAATGCAATACGTTTTGATTTACACACATCTATGAAACCATCTCCACAATCAAGATCCTGAACATACCCACTATCTGTATACACGTTTCCTCCTGCCCGTTGGTAACCCCCTCTCCGTCCAATCTCAGTACCCAGGCAACCACTGTTTTCTGTTACTGTTAATTGTATTTTATAAACTAATTTTATATAAATGAAATCATGCAGCAGATGCCCCTTTTTTTAGGCTAACTGGTTTCATTCAGCATAATTACTTTGAAAACCATCAGATTTTAAGTGTTACCATTTCATTTCTTTTTATTCCTAAGTAGTATTCCATACAGTTTCATTTTTGAAGCTTAGTTATTGCTTCCCTGGATAGGGTAGTCAGTGGACACATTGCCACTCTCTTTCTTTCTTGTATTTTAGTCTGTTGTTGTTTGACTCATATCATAGACTCGAGAAATAATTTATTTGAGGATTTGCTGAAAAAATTCTCTTCAAGAGGATTCTATGAGTGGTCATTCATTCATTCATTCATTCATCCAACCATTCAGCAAAGATTGATCGAGACTTTGCTAGTGGTAAAGGATAAACTCAGGCATAGCAAAACTATGAAGAGTTTCTTTGAGCAAAAATTGATTTGAACTGGGCAGCTCTGTAGGCAGAGTGATTGGGAGCACTCCGCTGACAAAAAAAGCTGGGGCGGGGCTTCCACTGAGGAAAGGGGGAAGCAAAGACTGTAATGATTGATTGGCTGTCGCTTGAAGCCCAGCTGGCTGTTTGTGATTCGTTGTTCTTAGTTATCTATTTCACAACCCGGAGGCATTTACAGGCTTAGATTATGGTTTGCGTATGTAGGCTGCCACAGCATTAGAGCTGTGTGGGCTGAAAAAGAGTACATTTCCTGCCGCCTTCTAAATTCTTTTAGCTGGGCTACTAATCAAATTAACAGAGACAGATTAACAGGAGAAAATCAAAGTTTCATGCGGGCACAGAGGGCATTTACACACGCAAGAAAATTCCAGAGACAGCAAGGCAAAACTGGGTGTGTATGTCATTTAGACAAAGGAGAAAAGGGGAGAATGGATGATTTACAGGTAATTGAGGAAGAGCAGAACACACTTGGCAGGCAAATTCCTGCCAGACAACCCGGACACAATGGGACACAATGGGACACAATGGGACACAGCGGGTGAGCCAGCAGCCAGCTCCCTGCCTGGAGCCCTCCCATCCACCAGGCGCAATTCCGATTAGGTGAGCACGCTAAGGTCTCCTTCCCGAAGCAGGCCTCTCCACCTGAATCTCCAGGGCAAGAAAGGGGGAGGGTCCAAGGTTCTTTCTGAGTCTTTTGTTTCTGAATAAGCAGCTTAAAAGCAATATCTCAAAAAGCACAGCTTTGGGGGCGGAAAACCTGCAGCTCCATTCAGAGCCACCTCAATCTGACGGCCTCCTTGTTTCATTCATTTCACACTAGATCCCAGGTAGTGTCCTAGGTGCTGAGGATGCAATAACCAAAACAGACATCAATCCCAGCTCTCATGCCCTTACATGTTAATGAGAAAAGCTGGACAATAACTACAATAAAAGCAAACATTTTACAGCGTATTAGAAGTGAACCTGTGCTATTTGGAAATAATAGTACAGGGTAGAGCGACATTAGATGTCATCCTACTGACACAGCCTAGATTTGGACAAATGCCCATGCATTGGACTGAATGTAAACTTTGGGGTGGTTTTCCGAGTCAAACAAGATTCCACAGAAGTCAGCTTCCAACAGGACTTCAGAAAACCAGGCTGCCGCAAATACCAGGGGTTAGAGAACCAGGCGCCGTCTCCATCGTTCCGCCCTCAGGTATGCAGCTTTTGTGGTGACGGACTCTCCCGCGCTAGTCTCCTCCCCCGATGTTAGGAATCAAGCGAGACGGTTTCAAAATGGGGAGAACACTCTCTAAAAAACTCAAATTTCATCACCTTATGGTGCTAAATGTTCCATTTCAGTTCCAGATCGAAACCGGCACGGAGGGACGTGTGTGTTGCTAATGCCAAGCAGTCCCTTATTGGGTGGTGAGGGTGGCGGGGGTGGGGGTGGGGTGGGGAGACAACCACGCCGAGCAAACTGGAAGTTGGGCCAAGCTAAAAAGTCTTGCTCAAAAACGGATGAAATGGGGTCCTGAGTCCATAGCCAAAGAATGTTGGATGCTTTCCCCGGCCTCGGCAATGTTTTTGCATTTAAGCCTAGGTGGGTTTAGAGAGGAACGTAGGGAGAGTTTCTGTAACTAGAGGAAGGGGACCCTCTTGGCTTGCCTTCAGCGCTTTTATTCCAGGGCCACCTGGCACCCGTCCAAGGCCGTCTGAACTTCTGAGAAACTTGATTTCCTGTCCCCCTGCCTGTGCTGCCTGAGAACTGGGGCAAACTTCACCCATGAGATCCTTCAAAATCTTATGCCAAAACAATGTGTTTTGTCTAGTTTCAGAGTCATTTAAATCATAAACCTATCAACTCCTTCAATTCCGGAGGGGGCTTTACCATAACCTTGACTCTTATATTTTACAGAAGAGGCCAGGAAGAGTTCAGAGCTATTAAGTGACTGGGGGAAGGGGGAGATGGGAACGGGGTCCAGGTTGCCTGATTCTGGGTAGCATGATTTCTTCCCCAGATTATATAGACAAGTACAATTCCAAATACTAGACCTTGGCGAGTTTTACTCTATGTAAGTTATACCTCCCAACCTGATTGAAACAATAAATAATTAACACAAAACCCCAGGGTCTGTGACCCAAGCCTCCCCTTGAACCCGAGTGTCTCTGACTCCAGACTCTGGACGTTCCCTGGCCTCTGCCTCTCAGTAGCATTATTGTCACTGCCCGTGAAGGTGCGGTCCTTTTGTGGTTTGTGTTTGAGGAGGAAGCTGAGGCTGTGCAGCACGGGTCACTCACCGAGGCGACTGGAAACAAAAGCTCAGGCCGCTCGGAGCCCCAGGGTCAAGAGCTTCTGACAGTGCCGTGTAGATTTCACTTCCCAATGCAATGAATCACTCTTCACGTAGAGGGGCCTCTATTCGGACACCAGTTCCTGCTTGGGCTTCAGGATCAAAAACAAAACAGGGCTGGCAGGGTGATGGGAAAGGGACATTTGGTATTCTTGGCTAATTACAAAGTGTTAATGACATTCAGAGGAAACTCACCCACCCCCCATGTTTAGGGGCAACAGAAGGTGAGCCAAAGAAAAGACAGATCCTCCAGGAAAACGCAGGGCAAAAGCAGAGCCAGTAATTTACAAAGGAAATAGACAACCCAGCAAGCTGGAAAATCGGCCCAGGATGAAATCAGGTGGGACCCCGAGCTCCTAAATGAATCATAGCTGGGTTTCAGGGCCCAAGGACTGGTTATTGTAAAAGCATTCCTTAAACAATACGTTGATACAATAAATGGTGCTGTCCTTAAAGTCCAGAGTAAATATATAAACACGAAATATAAATGATGTGTGTGAGAGGAGTTAGGATATAGGAAGACAACAGATTGAGACAATGCCGCTGTTTAACTTGGATGGTGACATCCAAGTTAAAGTTAAGGGTGACAGAAAATGTTCTTTGATAGTATTCCGTACGAAGATCAACATAGTATTTTGTTTTGTCCCTCGTGAATATATTCTTGATGAAGTTTGGTCTTGTGGTGAAAAGTGATATAAAAGTTAAGATTTCAAATTTTTCCTCAGTGAGCATACACTTGCCAGTCAGAACCAATTTATTTAGATCCTTCCTACAGTTTTAGTTTCCATCAAATATGATTCTTGGCATCCTGGATCTTTTTATTTGCCTGTTCTTAGAACTGTGCCTGACTCAGCCTGTAGAGAGACTGCTGAATGAATGAATTCAGCAGCTTTTGCACTTCCCTTCTTGAGATTACTGTGTATTTTATTACGTTTATTCAATGGTTCCCCAGTTTCTCTCAAGCATCGTTCATTTGTCTTCTCCCCTTTCGGCTTCTTCACCCTTTCTCATCTCCAGTTTTCTCTGTGGGGTGTTTTTGCCTGTTAGGTGGCTTTCTTTACACATGATTAAGCTACGTCATAGGTAACAATGCCTAGGCATTCAAGTTCATCGAAATTGGAGTGAAAATATGATGAAGACCAAGGGTGTTGACAGTGACAGTAGGATGAGTGAAAATAATCACCCCGCTCAGGGACTGGTTACTGTAAGATATCTTTAAGGATACATTAGTTCTCCATTTTAGAAACTGTCTACTTTTTGGAACGATTGACCAGATTTTGTTGGGCTTGAGTACCAGGGAGGAGGCTCTAGTGAAACTACAAAGTTAAAAGGCTTGTCTAACAAATGGCTCGAAGGGTCTTAAGGCAGGTAGAATATTCCAGAAGACCTGCCCCACGTCTTCCTGCAACTTAGGCTTGCTTCCCCCTGATTGAGTTCACCATCATGTGAACTGCACTGCTTGCAGAAGACACAAAGCAGAAACCACAACCAAGGGCATCCAAAACACACCTTCTTTGTGGCCTGTCTCCTTTCGCCTCGCTCTTTCTCTGGCTCTTCCACTGTGCAGGCTCCTCCCCACAGGGGTGCTGGCCCCTTGCCCACCCCTTTACTGGAGCCCAGGGAGCCCAGCCAAGTGCCTCTGGCAGCTGACCATGCCCCAAGTCTTGCATCATGCAGGAAGCAGACAATCTGAGGTCTCTTACCTACAGCCACAGGCCCATTTCCTTTGCTAGGAAACTCTATCTTTTCCACCTTCCAGACCATCAGTGCTAAGGATGAATTTCAATCGGGCAAAGTGCTTGTTCTGCCCAAAACAGTGGGCTCACAAATGCGAGTGCCCCAGAGATGTTTCATCGTGTCTGCAGCCCTCTCTCCAGCTCCCTGTAGGTACCCAGGACGGCCCCCATGCCTGCTTCCTTGCGCTCTCCTCCAGGCACCTACGCTCTTGACTCCCTTGCTCCACTTGGACAAGCTCCTCCACTCTGTCGTGGGCTCCAGCCTTAGGCACAGACACTGGTGTACCCTGGAAAGTACTGCTCCAGCCTCAAGCTCAGGCACCACGCCTGTTTGTCAAGATCTGTGTTGAAAGGACCACTCATTTTCTTTGCCAGGTTGGAAGCCATCTTCTTTCAACAAGTCAGCTCCTCTTTATTTTTATGTTATTTTTGAACATATTTTATTTCTTTATTTTTAGAGAGTAGAGAAGGAAGGGAGAAAGAGTGGGACAGAAACACTGATGTGAGAGAGAAACATCGATCTGTTGCTTCTGTGGGGACTGAAGCCACAACCCAGGCACATGCCCTGAGTGGGAATCAAACCGGTGTCCTTCTGCTTTGTGCGATGATGCCCAACCCACTGAGCCAAACCCGTCAGGAGTCAGCCCATCTTTATATCCAGGAGCGCCCCCATAACCAGAAGGGAACCACTAATTCCTGACACTAAACACCACCAGCTGTCACCATCTCCTCACCCTCTCCCCACCATCCACTTGGTACCCAAATTAGCAAATGAGACATCTTGGACAATTCTAAGCCATCATTGCCTCAGGTTTCCCCTCTATTTCAAGCTCAAACTGTGTAACAGTTAGGAAAGAAGACCAATCTTGAGTGCTTTGTGCAACCAGTCTAACTACTTCATATCCCATCTGGATAAACGCAATTTACAAATGCCTCATCAAGGGGTTCAGCCGAAAGTGCTATTCCAGGCCTGCTCTGTAATTGGAAAAACACACGCACACCGAGTAGCAGTATGCAGCTAAAAATTCAGTGCTGTCTCATTTTTCTTTAAAAGAATGTCAAATCAAGGAATAATTCTCCGTCACAAAGCAGGATGAGATGTCAGGCGGAGACAAATGAGAATTGCAGAACTGCTTGGGCAAAGCCACCTAGAAACAAACCGAAGAAGATTCTGCAGTGTTAAAGAGGTACGAGGCATTCTTTTATGAACACGAAGGGTCCGAGTTACAAAACTCTGAAGAAATGCTTCTTCTAAACTCTCAGATGGGGCAATTTATCTCTTTTCCCAGCTGGAGTATTTGTGAGCTGTCTCAGAAAGAAACAACTCAATATGCAAATCTTTAAGCCTTTGTAACGGGTGGAAGTCTATTTGAGGCAACTCTGTGTGGAGGAAGCAGAAAGACTTGAGAATGCATTTTTCACATAGATTTTGTCAACTAACCAAAGCATTCAGGGTGAATATGGTCACTTCAGTTTTTTCTTTTCTTTTTTCAACGAGATGGTATCTTCAAAGGCCACAGGAAATGTTTATGCAAATTTAAAGGCTATTTCTCAAGAGTTAGTAGCATAGATATAAAAATGTAGATATTTGGTTTCTAACGACTTAAGGCCTGACCCCTCCCACCCCCAACACTGTACTCCACCCTCCCATTATGTGACTTGGCCAACAAGTAATAATAATGCTTACTAACACATATTGGACTGGCTTTTGAAACGCTCACTCCTTCGTTGCTCTCACTGAGAACTGCCTCAAAGAAATGTACCACGTGGATTAGTAAACAAACAGAGGGACAAGCGGATGGATGAGCAAGTACAGCAAAACGTCAATGGTGAAATCTAAGTGGTGGGAACGTGAGTGATTTTATACTATTCTTTTCACTATGCATTATGGGTGCACATTTTAATAGTAAAATGCTAGGAAAACTCTACCACTCGTTTTGAAAATGTCTAGAAATCTAAGATTGACTGGGAATATCCATCCGTACTCTCTCGCCTGATTCAGTGATTTCAGTTCCGATGGCCAATCAAACTTTGCTCATTTATCAGAGAGGGCCGGTAGTGCAGGAAATGGATGTTTCCCTACCCATACTCCTCTAGACGATTGTGTGGTTCACGTTAGTGTACATTTCAGAATTTCCTCCAGTTCTTAGACTGTGGGCAAAAGTTTGCACTCGAATGCAGCAGTCAGTTTCAGGCTCTGGCTGTTTAAGAACAAATGCAAGCATTCATTGCTTTCAGAAAGCCCTGTCTCATCTACTGCCCCCTCCCCCATTAATGCCCTTCTTTGGTGCTCTCTGTGCAAATGGTATCAGGGCCTTCTTAGTGGGATTTCCAGGAGTCTCTCTAGCTAGATTATAATCCCCTGCAAAGCAAGAACTAGATTATAATTCCCTGCAGGGCAAAATAGAGTCTGGGCCAGTTTCGTTTCTCTAGCACTTGCTGCCACAGCTGCCTTCGTCTGCGTGTGAATCAGAGACCTAGGCTATGGCCTTCTCATCAAAGAGCAAAGTCAGCCTGCCTGGGCCTGAGAATCATACATCGGCTTAGAGCACAGGTCCCCAGGGCTGGCATCCATCCCCTGGAGTCACTGGGGAATCCCAAAACATTCTACTGCCTCCGCCTTACCCACAGAGTGTCTGATGAACTGTGCTGGGAGGTGGGTGGCCTGGGCCTCAGGACACGTAAATCTCCCCAGTGCTAGAAATGTGCAGGCAGCACCGAGAACACCTGGATGGGGGCCTTAGAGGTGCCCAGGTAGTCTCCAGGGCAGAAGCTTATTATCTAAGTCAATGGTTCTCAACTGGGGCTGACCTTGCCTTTCAGGGGGAGAGTTGGCAGTGTCTAGAGGCTGATTTGATTGTCACATCTGGGAATGGGGGCATCTACGTGGGGAGACCACAGAGGATGTTAATCATCCTACAGTGCACAGGACAGCCCCCACCTCAAAGATTCTCTGGCTTAATGTTGGTAGTGCTGGTCTGTGGTAACTGTGTGATCGGCCTCCCGGAATGGCTAATGATCTGGGATAGCCCTCATCGCTCACTGAATTTCTACTCTCGTCAGGGTGGATTCCGCTTCCCATTCAAGCTACAAACCTCACCTAGCTGACTGCCCCTCCGCCCTCTGTACGGGCCTCACTTCAGAAAGGTTTGTTGGATACATTTATGAGCAGAATTGCCTCCGCTTCATAGCTATGCCTGAAAACGTGGAGATTTCAGTGAAAAGGAAGCAGTTTTGTTTCTGCCTCCATTCTGTAGCCGGAATCAAAGTTAATAGCCTATGGTCAGGTTAGCAATTCACAAGAAAGGGTGAGGTTGCCAGAAAATAAAAATCACACAGTTTCCTGTTTTTGAAGATGTATTTCAACAATGTCACTGAGACCTTCAAAGACAAAACTGGCTGTTTGCCAGAGCCAGGCCAGCTCCAAGTAAGTGCCATTGTGAGCTTTATTGTTTGACACCGAGGGGGTCAAAGCATGCTCTCCATTGTGTTCCTCTCTCCACTCCCCACTCCTGTTCTTTTTTTGTTGTTGTTGTTATGCTATTAAGATTCCTGCTGAAAATTCAGTTAAAATTCACAATTTTCTCTGTGTTGATCCAAGCAACTAATTATAGAGAAATTAGAAATGGTTTGCAACACTAGGATAGCTTTTGAGTTTGCAATTGGCCACAAAAATTGGGGAACAATAGTTTTGAGAAAGGAAAAATATCTGTACTGATTTGATTTCTTGGCATCAAAATTCCTCCCATTCGCTCCATTTGGACATGAACATGTGCTTCTCTGCGGTTCTATAATCTACTTCCCCTACCCTCTCCTTCCCGCTCATCCTCATATATCTCCCACACTCTATATATTTATTTAAAAGATTTTATTTATTTATTTTTATAGAGAGGAGAAGGGAGGGAGAAAGAGAGGGAGAGAAACCTTAATGTGTGGTTGCCTCTTGCGTACCCCCTACTGGGGACCTGGCCCGCAACCCAGGCATGAACCCTGACTGGGAATCGAACCAGTGACTCTGTAGTTCACAGGCCAGTGCTCAACCCACTGAGCCACACCAGCCAGGGCTAAATAAATAAAAAAACTTTTAAAAAAAAGAAAGCACGAGATAAATCCTTAAGCTTGCAATTAGCAAAACTAGTGCAAATTAATCGACATGGAGATGCAGGCTACTAAGCCTTGTCACTAGTATTACAAATACTCATGCAAACTTTTCCTTAAATTAATTATTATTCCTCAGAACTCACGCCATTCTAAGTGTCCATTGAATGGTCTTTCTGTAATGATATAGGCCATTAGAATGGCTATTTGTAAAATATAGAATCCAGCTTTGGATAACTGAAGCAAAAAAGGAACTAATGAGAAGGACACGGCAGTTCATACAATCATCAGAAAAATGAGAGATCAGGCTTGGAAAATAAGCAAGAACCCACAGCGGGCCCGATGGCCAAAGAAAAGGCTGAGGTCATGCTGTGCTCTGGTTAGGGGCTCACTGCTGCCGCCACTGCTCCTGGGCCTCCCCAAACCTTTAGGCTCCTGAGTCCACCACTGCCTCCAAGCGTATCTCGTGCCAGCTTCTCTCAAGACTCCAAGTCCAGGTGCAACTTTCTAATGGGCTGAGCCTAGGTCATGTGCTCAAGTCCCAGGCCCAGAGCACTCTGGGAGAGGTCATTATCTGATACCTTTGGCTTTCCCCTTGGGAAATCTCCTACCAAGACCCAAACAACAGGGAATTGTTTCTAAACAGAGAGTTGAACGCATCATAATCCAGAGAGAGAGAGAGAGACAGAGAGAGAGAGAGGGGAAGAAGACATGAGAACTGATCACCACTGTGAGGTCTTCACTTCTGTTTCTGAAATGACACTGTAATTTACGTATGATTATCTTTATTGTGCCTCCTTAAAAGCAACCTGTTAGCTCCTTGTAATCTCATCTATCCCCCATCCCTTGGCTGTTGCTACTGTTTTTAATGATTCTCCGCAACAGCAATAATGAATGCTTCATAGTCACCTAGTGCTTGTGCCTTTCAGAATGCTTTCACGTATAGGGTAGCAATTCATTAAAGAATCTCTGTGTAGTAGGAATTATTCCTCCCATTGTGTTTAGCTTTTTTGACATATCTTTTTGTGAACCCCCTCCCTGTCCAAACAGTAACTTCGCCATTCCCACTTGCTTCCTCAGCAACATTCAAGAATTCCGTATGAATCACCGGAATGAAGACTGAGCTTTTTTCTCCTTGAGGTTCCTGCCCCTCGAGCCGCTGCCAGCACCACAGATCACTCCTCCAGGCAGCAGGGTCCCTCCAGCTCAACCCTGGGGCTTCATGCAGCCATTACTCATTGTCCTCAGTGGAAATAAGTCCCTGAATTTTGAGTGAAAAATACCACCTATATTTGTATTAATTTTCTTAGCATTCCAGAAATGTGCAAGTAGCAGATTATTTTCTGTGGTTTTATAGCTTGCATTTTTTTTTTTTAAGAGAGAGGGGAAGGGAGGGAGAAAGACAGGGAGAGAAACATTGGAAACATCAAAGTGCGAGAGCTACACCAATGGGTTGCCTCTTGCATGCTCCCCACGGGGGCCCTGGCCCACAACCCAAGCATGTGCCCCGAGTGGGAATCGAACTGGCCACCTTCTGTTTCATAGGCTGATACTCAATCCACTGAGCCACGCCAGCCAGGGCTGCTCATCTCTTTTGTGAAAAAACCTGAAATGGAATAAAAATACTTTAGTGAATTCTACAAAAACTTACATTAATCTCGCTCTGCGTTTTTTGGAAAAGCAGAAAAGATCCCTGGGCCTTGTCTGAAAAGCTCATTGTTGGACCAGATGATCTCTGATTTCTTCTTTGATCGTCATCGTCTGTGTATTTCAAAAATTCCACGAACAGAAGAGGGAACTGACAGAGAAGGGGACTCATGGTAACATTACAAAATGAAACTCCCTCCCTTACTGGCTTTATCTGAAAGTGAGAATCAGAATTGATCTCATTGGAGTAGCTTGGGGATGGATGAGTTCACCGACACCTGGCGAGTTCATTGTTATAAACTCCTTTAAGACCTTTATACAGATCTCCTGGAGATCTTTTGACAATCATAACCCTAAGCATGAAAGGCCCCAGTCTTGTTCTAGGCACCTCCATCTTTATTAAAATATAACAGTAATTCTTATTGTCAGGTATGATCATGGCATTGTGTTGATTTGTGTTTGTAAAAAGTCTTTATCTTTTAAAACGGGACTTATGAACCTGAGCATTTGGGGAGCACTCTTTGTTAGGGTGGGGGAGGCTGTCCCTCCATTGTACGAGGTTCAGCAGCCTCCCTGGTCTCTACCTACCAGATGCCGATAGTACCCCTTTGCCAGTTGTGACAACCAAACAGGTCTCCAGACATCACCAGATGTCCCCGAGGCAGGGGCGAAGGGGTGGGCAACTTCACCCCCCCGGTGACAAGCACTGTTTTAGAAAGATATACTGAAATGCTTTTGGGTGCTCTGACATGACTTCCGGCTGGGGGTGGGGGTGGAGGACGTGGGCCAAGGGCTGACGGTTGTCGGGGCTGGTCATGGTTCCTGGCGCTTCATTACGGCATTCTGCTTTTCTCTATGTCAAAATTCTCTAACATAAAAGCACAAAAAACACGCATCAGTGGCATCGATTTAAAATCCGTTCCCAGTCTTGAGCCCACAGAGAGTCTTGCTTTGGAGAGAGCACAGAGAGCTGAAAATAGAGGAAGTAGAACACTATGTACGCTCTGGACTAGGTGGTATTGACCATTTTGGAGACATACTGTGTTTTGAATGGTTCAATTCAGCTGCTAACCAGCCTTGCC